>SEYY01006959.1:67500-82851 GCA_009176605.1 Armadillidium nasatum | reverse complement strand
TATCCCAACCCATTCGAGACTGCTATATATATATATATATATATATATATATATATATATATATATATATATATATATATATATATATATATATATATATATATATATATATATATATATATATTAGGGTTGGCCGAGCTCCGGAATTTTCCGCACCGCACCGCACCACACCGCACCAGGTCGTCGTGCACCGCACCGCACCAGTTGGCGTTCATTGCGCACCACACCGCACCGCACCGGAAGCAAAATGCAGTGCACCGCACCGCACCGCACCAAAGCTAAACTAAGCGCACCGCACCGCACCGCACCGCAGCGCACCCGCATATATAGCAATTAAAAAAAAAAAAAAAAATAATATATAATATATATATATTATATATATTATATATATATATATATATATATATATATATATATAATATATATATATATATATATATATATATATATATATATATATATATATATATATATATATTTCACCTCTGGTGGGCAAAGGCCAGAGGCCTACTAAAATTCCACCAGAGTTAGGGGGAAAGACGGAAGCCTGGTCAAATTAAAGGTCCGACGTGACCTGATACACGACGTTTGAAGGTGTGTAAGTCATAGGAAGTTTGAAAAATAGAAGAAAGGAGTGTGTTCAAGACTTTACCAGTAGAGTACATGTAGGACAGAGCATAGCGGTTAAGTCTGGGGTCAGAGAGTTGGACAGAGAAAGGATGAGACTGTGTAGAAAGTCGAGTCGCACGAGCCCTTCTCAGTGGAGGAGGTATGTGACGAGAGAATTCAGAAGAGCAGTATCATTGTAATAGCGATATTATAGAGAGTGACGCAACAATTCGAAGCACAGAAAGAGATTGAAGAGAGTTAGTAAGAGCAGGAGAGTTGATGAGACGAAATGCCCTAGACTCTACCTTCTCTAGGAGAGCTGTATGTATGGAACCAAATACATAGATGTGCGAAGCATACTTCATACAAGGGCGAACAACACCCCTTTACACAGCAAGCAAATGGGGTGGAGTGAAGAAATACTGAAGGCGCCTCAGAACACCCAACCTCTTAGAAGCTTGTTTAGAAAGAGAGGTAATGTGATCTTTCCAAGAAAGATCACGAGAAAAGAAACACCGAGAATATTAAGAACAGATGAAGGTCTGAGTTGAGTGTTTTCGAAGAAGATATCATAGTTGTATGGAAGATTGTGTCGAGTGGAGAGATGGAGGAATTGAGTTTTTGAGGCATTGAAAACAACCATGTTTTCTCTGCCCCAATTTGAAATACGAGATAGATCAGAGGTCAGCTGCTCCAAGGCAACCCTCCTTGCGTCTAGTAACTGTTGTTGAGAGGGGCGCCTTTCAAATTGAAAAGAGTAATGAAGGGTGGAATCATCAGCATAGGAGTGGATAGGAGATGAAGTAACAGAGAGAAAGTCATTAATGAAAACTAGAAAAAGTGTTGGGGATAGGAACAGATAGTTGAGGAACACCACTATTAATAGATTTATAGGATGAACGGTAGCCGTCTATAACCAGAAAGGAAATCATAGAGAAGGCCACAGAGAGAAGGGTAGATTCCGAAAGAGGGAAGTTTGGAAATCAAAGCTTTGTGCCAGACTCTATCGAAAGCTTTCGATATGTCCAGCGCGACAGCAAAAGATTCACCGAAATGCCGAAGAGTGGAGGACCAAGAGTCCGAGAGAAGGGAAAGAAGATCACCAGTAGAGCGTTTCTTACGAAAGCCATACTGGCGATCAGAGATAAGATTAGAAGAATTGAGATTGTTTCCAAATCTTTCTGTTAAAGATAGATTTGAAAACTTTAGAAAGGAGCGGAAGTTAAAGAAATTGGACGGTAGTTAGAGCTTTGAGAGGGGTCCCCCTCCTTTGGCACAGGCTGAATGAGCGCACGTTTCAAGAAAGAAGGGAAGGTTGAAGTAGAAAGACATATGCGAAATAGTTTACCAAGGCATGGTGCAAGCTCGGAAGCACAAGTTTTGAGAACCACAGGAGGGATACCATCAGGATCGTATGCCTTCTTAGTGTAAAGTTCAGAGAGAGCAGAAATGACATCTTTAGAAGAAATTACAATTTTAGGCATAAAATGAGTTAGAGGGGGTTGAAGGAGTAGGAACAGCTCCGGAATTGTCTAAGGTTGAATGAAAGGCAAAAGTTTGAACAAAGAGTTCAGCTTTAGAGGAGAGGCAAAACGGCAATTGAACCGTCAGAAGATACTAGAGGAGGGAAAGAGGAAGAAGCAAAGTTAGAGTTGACATTTTTGGCAAAATGCCAAAAAGGGCGAGAGAAAGAGGAGCCAGAAAGATTATTGAATTTTCTACGGAGAAAAGAGTTTTTAGTATCTCGAAAAATAGATTTTGCTCAATTTCGGGATGAAATATAAGTTGAGTGAGGTTCTGGAGTTTGAAGACGACGGTAATCCCTAAAGGCAGCATCCCTGAGGCGAATAGCACGAGAATAGAGTTAAACCAAGGTTTGTTAGGTTTAGTAGAAAGGAAAGAATATGGAATGTACGCCTCCATGCCAGAGAGAGTCACCTCCGTTATGCGCTCTTCACACTCCGAGGAACCCCTCCCACGGAAACAGTAATCATTCCTTGGAAAATCAGAAAAGTAAGACCGCAAGTCAGGCCAGTTAGTGGCACCGAAATGCCATAAACGTCTCCTCGACGAAGGCGGGGGCAGTTCTTGTGGAAGACTTGAAGTGACAGAACAAGATACAGAGATAGAAGGTGATCGGATGAACCTAGAGGAGGAAAGAGTTTTACAGTATAAAGGGGAAGGATAAGAAGTTAGGAAAAGATCTAGTATGTTGGGTTCATCACCATCAGGGTACGGGTAGGGATATGCACCAACTGCTCAAGGTTGTTTTGGATAGAAAATTGGTAGGCGAGTTCACCAGCTGGATCAAAAGAACTAGATGAAAGTCATTGGCGGTGGTGAACATTGAAATCACCTAAAATGATGATTTCGGAGAAAGGAGAAGAAGAAAGAATGTGTTCTATTTTAGAGTTAAGATAGTCGAAGAATTTTGGATAGTCTGTAGAGTTAGGAGACAAGTAGACAGAACAAATGAATTTAGTTTTGGAGTTCCAAAAAAGTTTAAGCCATAAAGTAAAGAATTCAAAAGATTCCAAATTAGAGACACAAGAAAGGACAACATCATTGTGCACGTATGCGCAATATCCGCCTTTGGCTGAAAATTGAGGATAGAGACAATAGGAGGAAACAGAGTAGGGTTTGCTCTCAGAACACTCAGGCACTTGAGTTTCATTTAATATATATATATATATATATATATATATATATATATATATATATATATATATATATATATATATATATATATATATATATATATATATATATATATATATATATATATATATATATATACTCAACAACAATTAATTAATGCTAGGAGAGTGACCCTGTAGTAGTCATCTTCTGGTCTTTCTCTCAGAGGGGAGAGAGAGCATGGGAATTTTCCATCACCAACACTCTGATCCTCCATCTTTCTACTCGATAGACCATTCAGTGCAATTCTGACATCGCCACTCAAACTTTCGTCTGTCCTTAAATATTCTCGCTATTTCTTTTTCTCGTAATCTTTCTTTAAAGGATTACAATACTTCTCTATGAAAACAATCTTCTATGATGTTTAATATTCTGGAGCTCCTTTGAAATTTGTTTACTTTTCACAGGTGTCTTGTTTTCACTGTATGGAGTACGTTTCACACATCTGGGATAGTCCCACTCATGTTGCTCTTGAAAAGATAGAATCTAAGTCTTTTCAGTTCTTTCACACTAATTCTCTCCAATCTCTTTGCGCACGTCAAAGTTCTGTTACTTTCCATTCTATCGCTCATTACAACAGCACTGCTCTTTTGAACTCTACTATCGCATACCTCCTTCAATGAAACAGGATAGTGAGACACGTCTTTTTACAATCTATTTCATTTTTCTATCGAGGAAATTTCGAGAGGAAATGAGGAAGGTGGAATAAAGATATTAACTTTAACTCTTCTGTCATGATACCTTGAAAATATGAACAATTTCAATTATATATATATATATATATATATATATATATATATATATATATATATATATATATATATATATATATATATATATATATATATATATATATATATATATATAATAAAATCTGACAAACAGATGATTATCGCAGGATACATCAACTTCGGTGCGGTGCGCACCAGAGGCCGCACCACGCACCGCACCGCACCGCACCGTTGATTTTCCTTTGCGCACCGCACCGCCCCGCATTTTTAATTTTTCTTTCGCACCGCACCGCACCGCTCCGCACCGAAAATGCGTTGCGCACCGCACCGCACCGCACCGCACCAAAATGACCGCACCACGCACCGCACCGCACCGCACCGCACCGTTGATTTTCCTTTGCGCACCGCACCGCCCCGCACTTTTAATTTTTCTTTCGCACCGCACCGCACCCAGGTTGCTGAAAATGCGTTGCGCACCACACCGCACCGCACCGCACCAAAATGACCGCACCACGCACCGCACCGCACCGCACCCGGTGCGTCGGCCAACCCTATATATAGATAATATATATATATATATATATATATATATATATATATATATATATATATATATATATATATATATATATATATATATATATATATATATATATATATATATATATATATATATATATATATATATATATATATATATATATATATATATATATATATATATATATATATATATATATATATATATATATATATATATATATATATATATATATATATATATATATATATATATATATATATATATATATATATATATATATATATATATATATATATATATATATATATATATATATATTAAAAAAGAATAGCTAGGAATGAATGTAGCATAATCAGTTAAATAATCTTACGACCTGCCCTCTCCATATTATACAAAATTAACTCACCCCATATTCAATCATGCCCTCTCTTGCTTGCTCTAGTTTAATTATAGAAGGATCATTCACTTCATTTCTTTCAAACAATTACTCCTTGATGTTTCTTAAGCATCAGAACTTCCAGAGCTTGCCTTCAAACTGTTTAGTTCATATTATTTTTTATTTATTTATTCGTATTTATTTATTTATTCGTATTTATTTATTTATTTATTTATTTATTCGTATTTATTTATTTATTTATTTATTTATTCGTATTTATTAATTTATTTATTTATTTATTTATTATTATTATTATTATTATTATTATTATTATAATTATCATTATTATTATTATTATTATTATTATTATTATTATTATTATTATTATTATTATTATAATTGTTGTTGTTGTCATTGTTATTGTTATTGTTATTGTTATTATTGTTATTGTTATTGTTATTGTTATTGTTATTATTATTAAGTAGTAGTAGTAGTAGTATTAGTATTAGTATTATTATTATTTACTTTGGGCCTGCTTTCTTTATTTACGATCATGTGGATGCGCGCGCATTCACACTTATTTTTCTCTCTTCTTCTACACCCAACTATTTCAATTATTTACTACCTTGTGTTCACTGTATTTTCTTTTCCTCATTATAGTCCATATACTTATCCGTGTTGAATGATATGGTTATTGTGTCACCGTTATTATTTCTTGTCATTCTTTATTGTTTATTTTTATATTTGTTTTTATTCTAAATTTTCGGTTTATTTAATGTTTGTACTTTGTTTTTTTGCAGTTGTCCTGATGATGGCTTCAGTAAATAAATTTAAAAATAAAAAGAAGCCGAAACGTAGATATTAAAGCTGTTATAACCAGTAATCTTAATTTAATATTCTTTTAAATAAATATAATTTAACTGATTATGCTCCATTCATTCCTAGCTATTCTTTTTTTTAATAAAAATTAAGCTCAGAAGGAGCAACACCATTTATAGTGATATATATATATATATATATATATATATATATATATATATATATATATATATATATATATATATATATATATATATATATATATATATATATATATATATATATATATATATATATATATATATATATATATATATATATATATATATATATATATATATATATTCAATGGCATAAAAAAATATAACCCACATTAGTAAATGTAAAAAATATAGAAATTCCGACGTTTTGGAATTCTAAAATTACTTAATCTATAAATTTTCACCTTTAGAAGAAGATGACAAAGACCCTATTCTTCCAATGCAATACCCCTTCTGGGTGCATAAAGACGTTAGGGTGATCGAGGCGAAAGATTTCGCCCACTACTTACACTACTTTTCCTTTTTAACTATTTTAAAGAGTGGATTCTTCTTATTAAGTAGTAGCTTCAGAGACATTATGAAGAAAGGCTTAAAAAAATATCCCTTACTCCATAATTATCTGAGAACTACAACTTTCTGCGGTGAAACTGGTGCTACAATAAAATTTCTTTATTAATAACTGAAACATTCTTGTCTTTAACCTAACTCTCATTTTGTTAGGCACCATCTTACCACCTCTAATTCTCTTCTACAGTTATTAACTGTATATATATATATATATATATATATATATATATATATATATATATATATATATATATATATATATATATATATATATATATATATATATATATATATATATATATATATATATATATATATATATATATATATATATATATATATATATATATATATTCTTCTGTATATTGTAAATCTATTCTCATTATTCATCCGAAGATGAAGATAATTTATTTGCCCAACGATATTGTTTATTCACGTGTTTTTAATTCTGAATTTTCTGAGATTTCTACCTTACAGCTTATGCTGTCATACCAATGTAAGAATAAATTTATATTTTCTGTTTATTTATCTTCTAACCCAACTGATTATCATAAATTCTTCTACTATCAAAGCTTAAAAATTGAGATTATTCTTTCATCTTATCACTTTCTTCAAAATCTTTCTTAGTAATTTCAATGTACAATACCCACAATAGTTTTCTTCTAGTTCTCAGCAGTAAAATCGTCTACCATTTCTTAATCTATATCAACCTCAAGCAGATGGTGCGGCTAGCAGTCCGTATCCTTGATTGTCTTGGAGATAAATCCAACATGCTTGGACTTCCTTAACTTTTAATTTTTCACCTTTTTCTGTTAAACTCAATTCACTTCTGAGTTCATTCGATCACCTTATTAAATTCGGTGCTTCAAACTGATAGGTACAACTTCAATGATTTTAGTTAGCAATTGTTGTTTCGTCGGGAGTGGTCCCTTTAAGTACTGAGAATCATAACTGATGTTTTCTTTTTAGAGAGAAGGAGAAAATATTATTTTCTTTCCATTCAACTAAATCTTATAAATAAATTCTCAAGTTCTTCCTTTTTTCGATTTATTTGGCAAAGGAACACGGCCTCTGAGCATTACCGTGGTCATCAAATTCTAGAATT
The DNA here is from genome assembly GCA_009176605.1 of Armadillidium nasatum. Taxonomy (NCBI): domain Eukaryota; kingdom Metazoa; phylum Arthropoda; class Malacostraca; order Isopoda; family Armadillidiidae; genus Armadillidium; species Armadillidium nasatum. Next base: position 75,362 of record SEYY01006959.1, on the reverse strand, counting down.
TCCTATTTCTTATATTTCATCTTGAAATCTTGCAAAAATCAGTTTTTCCAGACATTAATGTACTCTTTTTGGTTTCTATTCTCACTCCCATTTAGATTTTTAGAAGAAATATGCCCTCTATCTTTTTTTATTTCTCTGCCTTTCTTCTAGTTTCATTCGACTGGGCAACAACGTTTTCAACAACTGCTGAACTTTTCACTCAAGTCTTTAGACGATTTTTGTTCTATTTCTCTTTCTCCACCTTATTCCAGGTCATTCCTATCTAACATAAAAGTTTCTATTAAATATATCACTTTATATAGAAAACGAAGTCATCTCACACGTGGTTTATAAAATTTGTGTTTTTTAAATCACACCTTCCGGGGTATACTTTTTTGTCTGCCAATCTACTTCAACCATCCTTCCTGGTGGACTCTCTCTCAACTCTCTAATTATTATTATATTTCTTTAACTTATTTTCTTTCCTTTCCTGTGATTTTTTATATGTTTAATTTGGAGAGAAATAATATGGTTGTTTTCATTGCCTCAGAAAATCAGTTCCTTCCCTTCTTTACTCTACAAAATCTTCTCCATATCAATAAAATCTTTGAAAAGACAAAATTCAAACTTCCTGTTCTAATTATTTTACACTTGGTATTTCCTTTTCTCGTTATCTTTCTTGGAAGAATTATAATTTTTCTCTCACAAATCATAATTCCTAAAAGTTATGTGCTCAGAAACTTCTAAATTTTTTCACACCATCTTTGTTGCTTGCTTTGAATAGTGTTGTCATTTATCCTTCTATGGAGTTTGCATCTGATATGTTTTTTCAACTCAAACAGAATTTAAAAAGGAAGAAAATAAAAAATTTCACTTTACCAATTCTTTCAGTCTTATTTTCACTCTTATTTCTTTCTGTTGCATTTCTCTTCTTATAATTTCGCAAATAAAACGAAAACTGATTATTTATACTCTCTAGTCAAATATCTTCACTTCTGTGGAGAACTCTCACATATTCTCTTTCCTCCTCTGTCCAACTCCATACCCTAAAGTGACAGACTTAGTCACTATGATCGCTGTTATATGTACTCTCCAAATAAAACTTGCGACACTTTTTTCTTTTTTTGGAGATTTTTGATGACTTAAACACTTTCAATCGCAGTGTTTGTCTTCAAGTCAGCCAATCACTAAATAAATATGCGATAGACTTTCTCCAATATTTGTTGACTGTATATGTACCTCTGAGCTTTTCTACCAGATGCAACTTGAAAAAAAGAAATACGACTATCATAAAGAAGGTAATTAAAAAAGGAAGTAAATATTTACCCTTTTTATTATATAAAAAAATCAAGATAATAAATAAAGGATATGTATAAATAAACTTATTAAAATAGCTTTTTTGAACTTCATCTTAATTACTGTATAAACCACAATCTCGATAGAAAAGGATATATTAAATTTCCTTGTTATAGACAAACGCGTTAATTAAAAAATAAAATATATCTAACTCATAAGTTTTACATCTCATTCACAAGAAATGTTAAGAAACATTTTAACACTTTTTTCCTATGTATTTAATCATTGTTTTGAATGCTTTATTTATCTCAACATTCACGTTTTATTTTAAATCAAATCGTCGAAATTATAAGCAATATCAAAAAATTTATTTTATGGACAGGTTATATATATATATATATATATATATATATATATATATATATATATATATATATATATATATATATATATATATATATATATATATATATATATATATATATATATATATTGAATTTTTAATCTGCTATACTGGAAATCGAACCATCGACCTCTTGGATGGTAAACAAGAGCTTAGTAAGCGAGCCAAGACAGTACAAAAAGCTACCACGTCGGGAAGTCTCAAGAAATACTTATCCAGCAGACTCCAGAACGTGCCCCTCCCGACTGCACCCTGACACAGGGTAACGAGGTCAAGGCTCTATCCCTCTTTCGCAGACTAATATATATATATATATATATATATATATATATATATATATATATATATATATATATATATATATATATATATATATATATATATATATATATATATATATATATATATATATATATATATATATATATATATATATATATATATATATATATATATATATATATATATATATATATATATATATATATATATATATATATATATAATATATATATATATATATATATATATATATATATATATATATATATATATATATATATATATATATATATATATATATATATATATATATATATATTTATAAAATCTTTTGAAAATCCACTAACTGCTCGTGTTCTTAAAAATTCAAAATATTTTGATCCATGAGCATTTAGAGGATTTAAAAAGATTTGATATATATATTATATTAGTCCTCGAAAGAGGGATGGAGCCTTGACCTCGTTACCCCTCGTCAGAGTGCAGTCGGGAGGGGCCCCGTTCGTGAGTCTGCTTGATAAGTATTTCTTGAGACTTCCCGACTCTGCTCCTCTTTTGTACTGTCTTGGATCGCCTAGTAACGCTCTTGCTTACCATCCAAGAGGTCGATGGTTCGATTCCCAGTATAGCAGACTTAAAATTCAAAATATTTTAATCCACGAGCAGTTACTGGATTTAAAAATATATATATATATATATATATATATATATATATATATATATATATATATATATATATATATATATATATATATATATATATATATATATATATATATATTATATATATATATATATATATATATATATATATATATATATATATATATATAATATATATATATATATATAATATATATATATATATAATATATATATATATATATATATATATATATATATATATATATATATATATATATATATATATATATATATATATATATATATATATATATATATATATATATATATATATATATATATATATATATATATATATATATATATATATATATATATATATATATATATATATATATATATATATATATATATATATATATATATATATATATATATATATATATATATATATATATATATATATATATATATAATATATATATATATATATATATATATATATATATATATATATATATATATATATATATATATATATATATATATATATATATATATAATATATATATATATATATATATATATATATATATATATACATTATACATGATCAATTAATTTTTCAGTTTATTCTTTTTAAAATATATAATTGAATAAAAAATTGTAAGAAATCTCATAATATAAAATGAACTTTTGAAGTAAGCAAAAAACAAAATTAACGAAAGCAAACTTATAATTTGGAATGATTTTGTATCATTTTCATATCAGAAATTCATTTCTGGGGAATTTTCTGAAATTCCCTTCTGAACATATTTCTGAAATTCATTTCTGGACATTATAGAGTATTTTTCATTTATTTTGGAATGTTTCTTAAGAAATCATACATTAAGTTTTCTTTCTGGTGAACTGATTCGAACATTCCTTTCGAGATTCTCCTGAAAAGGCGACATTACAGTCGTGGGGTTCAAAGGCACAATCGTGGAAGAGGGACAACTACTTTGACTAAGAGAAGGTATTGGCGAAGTTAATATCTGTGACGCTATTGTTGGAGGAGGACCAATAAGTGGAGGGTTAGGAAGACCGTGTGGGTGAATGTTACCTAAACAACTTCTATCTGGAAGAACGCTTAACGGCCTTTGATGCAAATGGGACAATCGATCTTGTTGTAATGGGACACCAAGGCTGGGATTCAAAGGAGATGTTAAACTTGGATTAAGACCTAAATTAGGAAGACACGATGGTAAGAAGCCTGGGACAGACGAAGGACTTGGACCAAAATTCCCACTATGTAGATTTACTGTGTGCTGGTTTGGGTGATTTAGCGAATAATTAAACAACCTGCAAGAATATATATATATATATATATATATATATATATATATATATATATATATATATATATATATATTATATATATATATATATATATATATATATATATATATATATATATATATATATATATATATATATTGGGCATCACATATAAAGAATTGAGGAAGAACAATGCAGTTTTAGGGATAATTGAGGATGTATGGATCAGGTGTTTGCCTTGAAAACATTAAGTTTTAAATTTTAACAGGTGTTCCAAGGAAAGGATTTAAAATTAATTCTGACGAAGGTAACGTTATGAAAATTAGTGCAAAGCTCAAAGACGAAGGTCAATCAAAGTCAGAATTAAGGGAAACGATGGCAAAAGCCTCGCGAAAACTTGTCTTAGTTACTTAATAAAGGATAGATTTTGAGGGTTTCAAAACAACGAAATAAGAGATTTTTCAGAAGGTTGTAAAAGAGAGAGAGAGAGAGAGAGAGAGAGAGAGAGAGAGAGAGAGAGAGAGAGAGAGAGAGAGAGAGAGAGAGAGAGAGAGAGAGAGAGAGAGAGAGAGAGAGAGAGAGAGAGAGAGAGAGAGAGAGAGAGAGAGAGAGAGAGAGAGAGAGAGAGAGAGAGAGAGAGACAGAGAGAGAGAGAGAGAGAGAGAGAGAGAGAGAGAGAGAGAGAGAGAGAGAGAGAGAGAGAGAGAGAGAGAGAGAGATTGTATAAGGTGAAAGAACGCTGAGTATTCATAGGAAAAAAGGAAAAAAAAAAAAAAAAGGAAAAATTTTCTTGAAAGATAAAAATGAAAATGTCTCGAATGGATTAAGATTTGACATTAAATTCTAAGATAAAATAAAAAGAAATGAAACACTTTGTGGGTTAAAAAGAAGAGATAGGATAGAAAACGAGGTATGTACTGCTGAGAGAGAGATATTTGTGGAAAAGAGAAAATCAAGAACATTGAGAGGAGGTTAAAACATGCTTAGAATGAATGATAAGAAAGTTTATAAGTGTAAAATAAGGAATGGTAAGACGTTTTTAAGAGTTTTATAAATTATACCGCAATTATTTATAAACTAACTTACCACAATCGGTCTCCAATGACCATCGGACGAGGGCCGAGAACGCCGAGGGAATTGTAATATTGCTGAGCCATCAGTTCTAATTCGTTTGTGTACTTTCGCTTCCATTTTGTTCGTCGATTTTGAAACCATATTTTTATCTAATAATAATAATAATAATAATAATAATAATAATAATAATAATAATAATAATAATAATAATAATAATAATAATAATAATAAAATCTTAAAAATACCGATTTCAAATGTTCATTGTAACTTTTCCTTTATTTTGTTTCTATATTTATTAATATCTTCAAAATGAATCAAGATTTGCCACTATAGCCTATACTTATATATTAGTTTGAGATAAATTATTTTTTTTTCGAAAAATAAATAAATACAGGAAAAGATTTAGAGCTTAAGGATAAATCTAGACAATATCTGATGTGCAAAAACGTCCTATCTCTGGGTATTTGTTTAATTAGGAAAAGAGTCATTTGCCAAAGCTGTTTTTTGACTGAATTTGACCACGACAACCTCCTTTCAGGATAATTTATTGAATTTAGGAAAATTATTCAGTTCTTGATAGCAATTTAATAATAACATCGTGGCATAAAGGTAGTGTAACTAATTCACTTGTTTGAAGATGCTTGTCTGGTTCGATCCCTCAAACCAATCCTAGGAAGAAACTTCCTATAAAGTTTCCCTCCACGAATTGGGCAACAGAAATAGGAAAAAATATAATATAATTAATTATATAAATAATATATATATATATATATATATATATATATATATATATATATATATATATATATATATATATATATATATATATATATATATATATATATATATATATATATATATATATATATATATATATATATATATATATATATATATATATATATATATATATATATATATATATATATATATATATAATATATATATATATATATATATATATATATATATATATATATATATATATATATATATAATATATATATATATATATATATATATATATATATATATATATATATATATATATATATATATATATATATATATATATATATATATATATATATATATATATATATATATATATATATATATATATATATATATATATATATATATATATATATATATATATATATATATATATATATATATTCTTGTATTGCCACTAGTATAAACAGTGAAATATTTTGTATACTTGTATGACTGCTTGAGGATTCGAACCTGGGCCCAAAAGAGGGAATGCCATTGTGCTAACCACTACACCACTGATGGTTCAAAAGGAAATCGTCTAGAACTTCTATTGACATAGCGCCTTAGTGAGAAAGCACTGTAAGATCTCCTCCACCACAACTCGGGCTTAGGGTTAGAGGGCGAAGGTTCTATCCTCGATTTCCTTTTGAACCATCAGTGGTGTAGTGGTTAGCACAATGGCATTCCATCTTTTGGGCCCAGGCTCGAATCCTCAAGCAGTCATACAAGTATATATTATGGAGCAACTCATCAAAATTAACATCCTCATCCGCATACGCATTTCCGAAAATTCAACATCCGCATTGTCACTTTCGAAAATTCAACATCTGCATTTGAAAAAATTCGGAATTAGCATCCTCACTTTCGAAAATTCAACATCCCCATCCGCACTTTTTGAAAATTTCAGCATCCGCACTTGCACTTGACAGAAATTCAACATGCGCATACGCACATTCGAAAATTCAACATCCGCATCCGCGCTTTCGAAAATTCAACATCCGCATCCGCTCTTCTCCAAAAAATGATGTTAATTTTGATGAGATGCCGAATCATCTTCATCAATGAGGATGCCATATAATCATAATATATATATATATATATATATATATATATATATATATATATATATATATATATATATATATATATATATATATATATATATATATATATATATATATATATTATATATATATATATATATATATATATATATATATATATATATATATATATATATATATATATATATATATATATATATATATATATATATATATATATATATATATATATATATATATATATATATATATATATATATATATATATATATATATATATATATATATATATATATATATATATATATATATATATATATATATATATATATATATATATATATATATATATATATATATATAATGTGTATGAAAAAGTGCAACTTACTTGTGTTTCTGTTAGTTTGAGCTGCTTTGACAAATGAAGCCGTTTGCTAACTGAAAGATATTTATTCTTCTCAAATTCTTGTTCAAGACACTTAATCTGATTGGCTGTAAAGGCCGTGCGTGGTCTCTTTTTGCGCTCCTCCGACAATCGACATTCATCTATAAATGAGATTAAAAAAATGTCGAAAAGTGTTTATAAAAGAATAAGAGAGCAAGTAATAAAGGTATATTTATAATTTCATTTTACTCTAATAAATAATAAGCAGAAATATTTTAAAATATTTTTTTTTATTTTTATTTGAGAAATAAACTATATTTTCTATTTTCTCTTTTTAAAATATGATAATTCGTCGATGACAATATCTCTCATATATATACAGGGTGTATCAGTAAGTATGTAACAGCCTTGTAACTCATTAACGACGCCTTAAACAGTAAATGCTTAGGGATAAAATGTCATTCAATAACATTGTTAAGTTATATGACATGTTTGTTTTACCTTCCCCGAATGCGCAGGATGCTCCTTGAGCACAAACATGCATTTTTCCAATGGAACAGTATGTGTTTTTTTATGTATGTGGTATGAACGGGAAATATTATGAGGAAACTATTTAGAGAACTTTTGCAGTTGGATTGCTTGT
>SEYY01006959.1:45000-55000 GCA_009176605.1 Armadillidium nasatum | reverse complement strand
GTACATGTAAGAGTGAGCATAGCGGTTAAGTCTGGGGTCGGAGAGTTGGACAGAGAAAGGATGAGACTGTGTAGGAAGTCGTGTCGCACGGGCCCTTCTCAACGGAGTAGGTATGCGACGTGAGAGTTCAGAAGAGCAATGGCAGTTGTAATAGCGATAGTATAGAAAAGTGACGCAACAATTCGACGGGAAGAAAGAGATTGGAGAGAGTTAGTAAGAGCGGGAGAGTTGATAAGACGAAAAGCCCTAGACTCCACCTTTTCAAGAAGAGCTGTGTGTGCGGAACCACCCCAGATATGCGAGGCGTACTCCAAACAGGGGCGAACAACACCCCTATACAGAGCAAGCAACTGAGGTGGCGTAAAAAAAAATTACGAAGGCGCCTCAGAACACCTAACCTCTTAGAAGCTTGTTTAGAGAGAGAAGTATTGTGATCTTTCCAAGAAAGATCACGAGAAAAAGAAACACCGAGAATATTGAGAATAGATGAAGGTTTGAGTTGAGTGTTTTCAAAGAAGATGTCATAGTTGTGTGGAAGATTGTGTCGAGTAGAAAGATGGAGGAATTGAGTTTTTGAGGCATTGAAAACGACCATGTTTTCTCTGCCCCAATTTGAAATACGAGAAAGATCAGAGGTCAGTTGCTCCAAGGCCATCCTTCTTGAATCTATCAACTGCTGCTGTTGGGAGGGACGTCTTTCAAATTGAAAGGAATAATGAAGGGTGGAGTCATCAGGCATAGGAATGTATAGGAGATGAAGTAATGGAGAGAATATCATTGATGAAAATTAGAAAAAGAGTTGGGGATAGGACAGATCCTTGAGGAACACCACTATTTATAGATTTATAGGATGAACGGTGGCCGTCTAAAACAGCTGCTATAGAACGGCCGGAAAGGAAATTAGAGAGAAGGTCACAGAGAGAAGGATAGATTCCGAAAGAGGGAAGTTTAGAAATCAAAGCTTTGTGCCGAGACTCTATCGAAGGCTTTCGATATGTCTAGCGCCACAGCGAAAGACTCACCGAAACCCCGGAGAGCGGAGGACCAAGAGTCAGAAGTAGGGAAAAAAGATCACCAGTATAACGTTCTTTACAAAAACCATACTGACGACCAGAGATAAGATTAGAAGAATTGAGATGTTTCCAAATCTTCCTGTTAAGGATAGATTCGAAAACTTTAGAAAGAACGGAGGTTAAAGAAATTGGACGATAGTTAGAGGGTTGAGAAGTGTCCCCCTTCTTCGGCACAGGCTGAATGAGCGCAAGTTTCCAGCAAGAAGGTAAGGTTGAAGTAGAAAAGCAAAGACGAAATAGTTTACCAAAGCAGGGTGCAAGCTCGGAAGCACAGGTTTTGAGAACCGCAGGAGGAATGCCATCAGGACCATACTCTTTCTTAGAGTTATGCTCAGAGAGAGCAGAAATAACATCTTTAGAAGAAATTATAATATTAGGTGGTTCTGGTCCCATATATATATATATATATATATATATATATATATATATATATATATATATATATATATATATATATATATATATATATATATATATATATATATATATATATATATATATATATATATATATATATATATATATATATATATATATATATATATATATATATATATATATATATATATATATATATATATATATATATATATATATATATATATATATTATATATATATATATATATATATATATATATATATATATATAATCTACAATTCTGTGAGAAAAAATGACGGTAGAAGGTTCGTTTTCCTGCTACCAAAAAAAAAACAGAAAATGTCTTCCAAAAATTTGAAATTTTTCGAGAAATTCAAGTGATAAAATTGCAAAAATTTAATATTTTTATTTTCTTTTTAAATGTTTTTCACTTAAATAAAATTTGCCTTATAAGAAACTAACTAAAAGTCCTTGGTCGGATTTTTTTGAAGCTCCTCCATCGCAGATTTGAAAAACAAGTAAAAAAAATAATAAGAATTTGAAAAAATAAAAAAAAAAACTTTTTCTTTGAAAAATTTTTTTTTCGATTTTTTTTGAGAAGTTTAAATTAAATTTGAACATATTTCAAACTATAATTTTTTGAAACATATTTTCAAAACATTAGCAATTTTAATAAAATGCTCTTAATTTTATTTTAGATTTTTATATTACATAGAAAACGATTAACAATATTTAAAAAACGATTTAATAATCTGTGAAGAGTGAAAATAATTTCAACTCGCTACGCCCCCATATAGATGCATATGTATACTATCAAAAGTATCAATTAAATCTTTGATCTCGAAAGTTCTCAATTAACAATACATTCTAAGCTCCTCCCACTGATTTATATATTGGCCAATAGAAATTTGAGAACCTTCAAACCAATCACTAGACTTTCTTTCCATGACGTCACTGAGGGGAAAATCTTCACTTCCAAATTGAATCACCTAATTCTTTAAATATTGGAACCTATCACTCTAAACTGTGAAGAATAAATATAAAAGTCTAATTGGCTTACTTTATTTTCTATTACAAAGATTTACTAATTTCTTTTTTTTTTTTTTTTTTTTTTTTAACTTTTAAGATCATCGATGCCAAATTATTCTACGCGCAATGTCGTTAATTAAGCTGAAGTTACCGTAATGAAAGGCGAAATTCATAAAGAGAAATGTTAGCTATATATAATGATATGAAAATTTACTTATTTAAATATATGTCATCTGGTTCCTATTAAACAGATTTTCAGTGTCTCTTCAAATTGATATATATATATATATATATATATATATATATATATATATATATATATATATATATATATATATATATATATATATATATATATATATATATATATATATATATATATATATATATATATATATATATATATATATATATATATATATATATATATATGTGGTAGCGCTTGTCATATCCAAGACTTTTGACCGGGTATGGCATGCGTCGCTGCTCTCTTAGCTCCCTTTCTTTGGGTTTTCTCCTTCTCTTTGCTTACTCATTTCTAGTTTCCTCTCAAATCGCTCCATATCAGCACTTGTTGATGGAGCGACGTCTTCTTCTTTCCTTATTAATTGGTGTTCCTCAAAGTTCTGTTCTATCTTTTACTTTATTATTACTTTTCATCAATGACCTTCTCAGCTGTACTTCTAACTCTGTTCATTCTTACGCCGACGATTTAACTCTCCATTCTTCTACTTATTTCAATCTGCTCCCTATTTTGTTTCTAGAGTTGCTTCTCGCCTTCAACTTTCCGATTCCATTCTTTCCGATCTGGATGACATTTCCCAGAGGGAACACCGCAACCTTGTGAAATTCAACACTTTGAAAACTCAAATTCTTCACATCTCTCTCTCTCTCTCTCTCTCTCTCTCTCTCTCTCTCTCTCTCTCTCTCTCTCTCTCTCTCTCTCTCTCTCTCTCTCTCTCGAAAACACCTACCAACTTTCCTATCTCCTTCGACGGATCTCCCGTCTCACCTGTAAACAACTTAAATATTCTTGGTCTGAACATAATAAATTATCTTGGAAACCTCATATCACGACGGTTGCTAAGGTGGCCTCTAAAAAGCTGGGGGTTCTGTTCAGATTGCAGGAATTTTTTCCTTCTGAACAGTTACTCCAATTATATAAGGGTCTTATCCGTCCTTGTATGGAGTACTGTTCTTACATTTGAGGTGGTTCCGGTTCCACCTTTCTTTTGGATAAGGTTGAGTCTAAGGCTAAAAGATTAATAAACTGTCCCTTACTTTCAAACTCCCTTGACTCTCTTTCTCTGCGACGTGACATTGACGCACTCTCTCTTTTCTATAGGTACTACAACGGCAGGTGCTCTAGGGAGTTGACCTCTCGCATTCCACCTCCATGGCGTCGCTATCGCAACACAAGGGGTGCCTTGCTTGCACATGAATTTGGGGTGAGCTTGGCAAACTCTAGGCTTGCATGTTGTGGTACCTCCTTCTTTACTGCCACCTCTGTTCTGTGGAACACCCTACTTTCGTCTGTTTATGCTGCTGTATTTAATCTACCTCTCTTTAAATCCTCTGTCTGCGCCCACCTGAGGAATCTACGTTAGGTTCTGAATTGGATGGTCTTTATTTATCTTTTATTTATGCTCCCTCCTTGTAAAGGACTCTGCCCGTGAGTCGCGGCAACATGTAATATATAATATATATATATATATATATATATATATATATATATATATATATATATATATATATATATATATATATATATATATATATATATATATATATATATATATATATATATATATATATATATATATATATATATATATATATATATATATATATATATATATATATATATATATATATATATATATATATATATATATATATATATATATATATATATATATATATATATATATATATATATATATATATATATATATATATATATATATATATATATATATATATATATATATATATATATATATATATATATATATATATTATATATATATATATATATATATATATATATATATATATATATATATATATATATATATATATAGAGGATGAAAATATATGAGGTGTGAGAAATAAAATTTTATTTTTCAGTATAATATTAAGCTCTATTTTACATAATATTTTTAAGCAAATAAAACTTTCATTCATATTTTTATCCTTCGCATCGTTTAGTCTTGTTTCAGAAGTTTAATTCTAACAGCAAAAATTTTGAGAATTAAAGAAACGAAAGACAATGTTATGTTGTATCCAATATTATTGTAACTTCGATATTTCTGTTTTTCGTGTAACTTAATTGCATTAATTTATATGATTGCTAAGAGAAGAACAGATTTAACAATATTGTACTTGATAATAATGGTTTAATAGTTTTTCCTCTACTGATCCCGACTAATTAAGTATATTTCTCGATACGGTTTCCCTTATGAGCAAAACAGAAAAAACTTACGTGTTGCGGTTGCAGGAATGGTTTGATTGATAATCAAATGTATAACAAGCAAAATTATTCTTTTAATTTCTTACATTATGCGATAGATCGATTATGAGCATAAGAACAATTTACTAATTTTGTATCGCTTGTAATGATATTTTTGTTTGATTTTAAAGATTATAGATTTTCTTAGCAAGTTTCTGGAGCGTTTTAAATTTTAATTTTATTAGGTAACACTGTTATAATATAATTATTTTACAAACATTTAGCAATTTGGCATTTTCATTCATTTACTTCCTAAATGAATTAAAACAACTGTATTTATTGTTCAAGGAAGAAAGCACTTTCTTTTACAAAGAATTACATTAAGAATTACTGTATTATTAAACTCGTTCGAATCATATGCAAAAAAAAGTAATTTTTGCATTTATTGTTGGTAATTTTGGCTTGATGAAAGTTTCTATAATAGTAGAAATTCAAACAATCGTTAACGTTTCTCATATCTCTGAAGTAATGAACTCTGTTTTTGTCTCTTGTTTAATCAATCTATTAAATCTATTTTCCTTTAAACTTACTTTCTTTTTATAATAATAAAGATGAAATCATAAAATTTAATATTAAATCAAGGTCTCAAATTATTTTTAAATCTACCAATATTTTATTTAGTGCTTATACTCATGATTTCTGATGTTTGCAAATCAGAACCAATCAGAGGGTCACACCTTATACAAGATCAAGACCCATTGGATTACTACAGAAAATACCCAGTAGCTGAATTTAAGATGACTTAGTTCAGCTCTTCTGAAACTGTCCTAAACTCTTCGTTATACATATCAGTTTCAAAACCAAGGACAGACTGAATTAAACCATTGGAATCACGAAAATTGAATAATAATAACAGATTTCTTATTAAAAAATTTAAGTAAAGCTCACACTACGTTTAAAGTCATCTTAAAAAATTAGTTATTATTTAATATAATCAAAAAGAAGGAAAGAGTTGTGCTCAAGAAACTTCCTTGTAAATTTTAGAAATTGTTCTCGTTGAGGTTATAAGCTATATATATATATATATATATATATATATATATATATATATATATATATATATATATATATATATATATATATATATATATATATATATATATATATATATATATATATATATATATATATATATATATAGTTAATGCTACTAGTTTTGTATATTTTATTATTATTATTATTATTATTATTATTATTATTATTATTATCATTGTAATTTCAGACAAATAATTTGTAATTTTATTGCTTTACGAATCAACGATATCTGTTAAAAAAAAATTTGCTAACAATATTTGAATTTGAATTTGAAATTGAATTATTACAAACAATTGTTACTTATTATCAAAATAATTACTAGATTTCGTTCTTTTATAATTACAGGTTTCTTAAAGAAAAGGTAATTTTCAAATGTGGATCAATAAGTAATTAATAAATAGACACAACAAAACTGAAACGATGTAAGAATCCCTCATTGTTCATTGTCAATAGATTGTTAGGTTTGACTTGTTCATTCCTCTCCTCTCTTTTGGCTTATTTCTGGTTCAGTCTTTTCACGTTTCATCTTTTCGGAGAGTATCTCTTGGGTAGCCTCTACCTTACGTTGAGTTTCATACGCTCTCACTTCCTTCACTCTTCACATGTTCTCCACAGATTTACAAGCACAAGCTCAAACACCATTTAAAAAAAAAAAAAAAAAAAAAAAAAAAAAAAAAAAAAAAAAACGAAACGGCGCAAAATAAAACCTGCCTTGGAGATGCTTGCAGTGGTTGTTTCCAAACATGCCCCTCATCCACCCTTCATCTCGTCATTCTTGAGAGTTACAGGTCCCCAGTGATGGAGTTAGTGCCATAGTATATTGGGTCATATATATATATATATATATATATATATATAATATATATATATATATATATATATATATATATATATATATATATATATATATATATATATATATATATATATATATATATATATATATATATATATATTATATATATATATATATATATATATATATATATATATATATATATATATATTATATATATATATATATATATATATATATATATTAGTTCACATCTCATGGGCAGTGCCCTTTTCGAAAGGAGGTACTTTCTAGGTACTTAGTAGTTACTATCTAGGTTCCACATGTGAGATTTAACGCACATTCGTCCGTCCACACGCTTATCCCATAGAATGTATATATATATATAATATATATATATATATATATATATATATATATATATATATATATTATATATATATATATATATATATATATATATATATATATATATATATATATATATATATATATATATATATATATATATATATATATATATATATATATATATATATATATATATATATATATATATATATATATATATATATATATATATATAATATATATATATATATATATATATATATATATATATATATATATATATATATATATATATATATATATATATATATATATATATATATATATATATATATATATATATATATATATATATATATATATATATATATATATATATATATATATAATATATATATATATATATATATATATATATATATATATATATATATATATATATATATATATATATATATATATACTGAAGATTTCCACATACTTACTTAATAATCCGTGAAACGTTTCAAACTTTATCTCGGTCAGTCTTCAACACAAACAATTTTTCAAATTTTGATTTTAAAATATATTCAAAATATAAATTCATTAACCATATATAAAATATTTAAATTTTTAAAATAATTATTATTGAAATAATAATAATAATAATAATAATAATAATAATAATAATAATAATAATAATAATAATAATAATAATAATAATAATAATAATAATAATGTTTTATGTTAAAATAACATAAATCAAAACCAAGCTAAAATCGAAATTTAGCATCACCAAGAAATAATAGAAAGGCAAAAGAGAGATTTCATCATTGAGTGAAAAGCACAGTAGAAGAAACTTATCGAAAAGTGTTCAGGACAGAAAAATTCAAAAGTTCTAAAGGAAGCTCCTCTATGCTTTTCAATCCTCACTTTTAATTTAGACCAATTTGGAATACATACGCCGCCTTATAGCTAGCACACTTAAATAAATAAATTAATGAAAATTCTGAGAAGCATTGGGTGGGATTCCTTGTGTCTGAAGAAAGTATGAAATGAGACGGCGTTATAATTTATAAGAATAAACTGTCACTGGGGGAATGCAACTTCAAATACAGTAAGAATATTTATATTAAGCTGGGATGTAAGTGATCCTATATAAGAAAGCTTTAGGTATATTTTTTGCTTAGGTACAGTCGGAAGGTGAAGAAGAGTCTGAAGAAATTAGTGAGGTAGCAAATATCGGTTTAACCCTGCTTGTGCTAATTCTATATTACGGAGTGATGCTGTCTTCAGGAATAACCTTCGTTTTTAAACTCTAGTAAATCGTGAAATTATATTTCATCCCGGAATTATGCAAAATTTGTTCACCGTAATACTAAAAACATTTTCTATCCTTACAAAATGCAGTAATATTTCATATTCTTCAACATCACCTCTTCTTTCCATGTTTCATTTTGCCAAAAAAAAAATTTTTTTTAACTCTAACTATGCTTCTTCTTATTTCACTCCTCAAGTATCTTCCGAAGGCACGATTGCCGTTTTGACTTCTGCTAAAGCTGAACTCCTCGCTCAGACTTTTGCCACTAATTCCAAACTAGACATTTCCAGAGCTATTCCTCCTCATAATTCCCACCAACTCATTTATGCCTAACATTATTATTTTTCAAAAGATTTTACTTCAGCTTTCTCTTAGCTTAACACTAAGTAGTATCATTCCAGATGGTATCATTCCTGTGGACTCTCAGAACTTGTGCTTCTGTGCGTGCACCCTGACTCTGTAAACTATTTCGTCTTTTTTTCTACTTCTACCTTCCCTTCCTGCTGGAAAGTGCGTTTATTCAGCCTGTACGGGAAAATAAGGACTCTTCTTAATATTTCTTTATCCACTATTATATAATAATTTTTATGAATCGATCCTTGCATGGAAATTTAGCAATATCTCAATTCTTCTAATCTTATCCTCGTACCAAAATTCATAATGACAATGGATCTTACTTTTCTCTCTGACTCTTGTTCCTCTACTCTTAGGAATTCCGGTGAATTTTTTACTTTGATTCCTATGCTTATTGAAAGCCTTCGAAGAAGCTTCGTACAAAGCTTTGATTTTTAAACTTCTATCTTTCGGAATTAATCTTTCTATCTAATTTCCTTTGCGATCGTTCTATAGCTCTTTCTCTACATTTTATTAATGACCTTCTCTCTATTACTTCATCACCCTTCCAATTTCTATGCCAACAACTCCATCCTTCCTCTGCTTCTTTCGTTTTGAAAACCGTCCCATTCAGTAGCAATTAACTAATGATAGAATGGTGGCCTTGGTAAAACTAACCTCTAATCTTTCTCGACTTTCTAATTTTAGCAGAGAAAACACGGTTGTTTTTAGTGTCTCAGAAACTCAATTCCTTCATCTTTCTCCTCGAAATGTTCTTCCACACAACTATCTTCTTCGAAAACACACATCTTGAATCTTCTTCTGTACTTAATACTCTTCGTGTTTCCTTTTCTCGTGATCTTTCTCAGGATGGTCACTTTATTTCTTTCTAAACAAGTTTCTAATAGATTGAGTGATCAGAGGCTCATTCAAAATTTCTTAAAGCTACCCCAGTTGCTTGTCATTTGTAGGGGTATTGTTCACCCATATAGGAAAGTTCAACGCACACAAATGGAGTAGTTCCACTCTCATGGCTCTTCTTCAAAAGGTAGAGTCTAGGGTTTTCTCCTTATCAGTAACTTTCTCCAGTCTCTTTCTCTCAGTCGAATTATTCCACTACTCTCTTTATGCTAACGCTATTATGACCAAGACTTCCTTTCTGAACTATTTGGTTTCATACCTCCTTCACT
>SEYY01006959.1:32500-35000 GCA_009176605.1 Armadillidium nasatum | reverse complement strand
TTCCGAGCTTTAGTATACTATATATATATATAT
Organism: Armadillidium nasatum; assembly: GCA_009176605.1. Lineage (NCBI taxonomy): Eukaryota > Metazoa > Arthropoda > Malacostraca > Isopoda > Armadillidiidae > Armadillidium > Armadillidium nasatum. The sequence goes on along the minus strand of SEYY01006959.1, from coordinate 34,967 downwards.
ATATATATATATATATATATATATATATATATATATATATATATATATATATATATATATATATATATATATATATATATAATTTTTTTTATACATCTCTGGTTAGCAAAGGCTGGAGGCCTACCAAATTCCACCGGAGTTGGAAAAATCCTATCTTAGTCGAAGGAGGCCGACATGTCCAGATGCACGGCGTTTGAAATATGCAAGCCAAAGAAAGTTGAGACAACAGATAAAGGGAGTGTGTTCCAGACTTTACCAGTGGAGTATATGTATGATTGAGCATAGCGGTTAAGTCTGGGGTTAGAGAGTTGGACAGAGAAAGGATGAGACTGTGTAGAAAGGTGTGTCGTACGAGCTCTTCTTAATGGCTGAGGTATGCAATGAGAGAGTTCAGATGAGCAGTGTCCGTTTTAATAGCGACAGTAAAGAGAGAGTGACGTAACATTTCGATGGGCAGAAAGAGATTGCAGAGTTAGTAAGAGCAGGAAAGTTGATGACACGAAAAGCTCTAGACTCCACCTTCTCAAGGAGAACTGTATGAGTAAACACCTCAGATGTGCGAAGCATACTCCATACAGGGGCGAACAACACCATGAAGTAATTCTGAAGGCGCCTCAGAACACCTATCCTCTTGAAAGCTTGTTTAGAAAGAGAAGTAATGTGATCTTTCCAAGAAATATCACGAGAGAAAGATACGCCGAGAATATTAAGAACAGATGAAATTTTGAGTTGTGTGTTTTCGAAGAAAACATCATAGTTGTGTGAAAGATTGTGTCGAGTAGAGAGATGGAGGAATTGAGTTTTTGAGGCATTGAAAACAACCATGTTTTCTCTACCCCAATTTGAAATACATGAAAGATCAGAGGTTAGTTGTTCCAAGGCTACCCTTCTCGAGTCTATCAACTGCTGTTGGGAGGAACGTCTTTCAAACTCAAAGGAGTAATGAAGGGTGGAGACATCAGCATATTAGTGGATAAGAGTTGAGGGAATAGAGAAAAGGTCATTAATGAAAAGCAGAAAAATAGTTGGGGAAGAGCAGAACCCTGAGAAACACCACAATTGATAGATTTAATGAAAGAACGGTTGGACGTCAACAACAGCTACTATACAACGACCAGGAAGGAAATTATAGAGAAGGATAGATACCGAAAGATAGTTTAGAAATCAAAGCTTTGTGTCAGATCCTATCGAAGGCTTTCGATATGTTCAGCACGACAGTAAAGGATTAATCGAAATGCAGAAGAGCGAAGGACCAAAGAACAGAGAGAAGGGAAAGAAGATCACCAATATAGCTATTCTCACGAAAGCCATACTGGCCATCAGAGATAAGATTAGAAAAATAAAGATGTTTTAAAATCTTCCTGTTAAGGATAGATTCGAAAACTAGAGAGAACGGAGGTCAAAGAAATGGAAGGTAGTTGGAGGCTTGAGATGGGTCCTCCTTCTTCGGCACAGGCTGAATGAGCACACGTTTCCAGAAAGAAGAGAATGTTGAATTAGAAAGAGATAGACGAAATAGTTTACCAAGGCAGGGTGCAACCTCTGAAGCAAAAGTTTTGAGAACCACACTAGGAATTCCATCGGAAACATATCCCTTCTTAGTATTAAGATCAGAGAGAGCAGAAATGACATCTTTGGAAGAAATTGCAATTTTAGGCATAAAGGAGTAGAAGGGGTTGAAGGAGGTGGTATAGCTCCGGAATCGTCAAAGGTTGAATTAGAGGCAAAGGTTTGAGCGAAGAGTTCAGCTTTAGAAGAAGTAAAACAGCAGTTGTGGTGTCGGAAGATACTAAAGGAAAAAATAGGAAGAAGCAAAGTTAGAGTTGATTTTATTTTTTATTTTTTTTTTTTCAAAATGCCAGAAAGAACGTGAAGAAGAAGATTATTGCAATTCAATTTCTACAGTATATATATATATATATATATATATATATATATATATATATATATATATATATATATATATATATATTATATATATATATATATATATATATATATATATATATATATATATATATATATATATATATATATTATATATATATATATATATATATATATATATATATATATATATATATATATATATATATATATATATATATATATATATATATATATATATATATATATATATATATATATATATATATATATATATATATATATATATATATATATATATATATATATATATATACATATATATATATATATATATATATATATATATATATATATATATATATATATATATATATATATATATATATATATATATATATATATATATATATATATATATATATATATATATATATATATATATATATATATATATATATATATATATATATATTATATATATATATATATATATATATATATATATATATATATATATATATATATATATATATATATATATATATATATATATATATATATATATATTTATATATAT
>SEYY01006959.1:27500-30000 GCA_009176605.1 Armadillidium nasatum | reverse complement strand
AAGTACTTTTCCTTTCAGTACTTAAAAAGTACTTTTTTTTATTCAGTACATTCAGAGGAAAATATTTATTTATACATAAAGTACATAGCATTTGTTACTGCATTAATGAAAAGTATTTACTAATATATCAAGTGAAATGTACAGTCGTGAACAAAAGTTCGCTCCTATTAAGCTGGAAATAAATATTTATATAAAATGGAGATCATCTCAGGTTCAGCCAATCACAGTTCAATTAAGCCCCTCTCAATGTTTTTATTTTCTTTTTATTCAAAATAGAGCTTTTATGAAATGATATCCATTTTATATAAATATTTATTTCCAGCTTAATAGGAACGAACTTTTGTTCACGACTGTACATATTAATTCATTTTTAGATGCAAGGAAGATATTTTGTCATTGATGTCTAGATGCAAAGCGAAAAATCTATATTCTATCTTGTTCATTCTATATAGGATCGACAGTTCAAGAGCACAGACAGTGGGGAAGTTCATTACATGAAAGCTATTAAAACCCCGGTGGCGTTTTCGGCTCTTGAATTCGCCATGATAACAAACATTTTTTCATTTTAATTTTAATGTTACAGTTTTAAACTTTTAAAAGCAGAAGTGTTTCAACAGAGTAAATTATTACAGCATTTTAAAATTATTAAATCTTACAACCACGAGAATATTCAATTTTTTTTTACTTACTTTTTGTTTCACATTTACTAACTTATAAAAACAGAAACCCAAACTCCGTCAAAACTTCATAAAGAAAACGAGTTTCCCCTTAAAAATAATATGGGTTGCACAACTGAAAAGTTGTTAGAAAAAAACCCTTCTAAACCTTTTCTTCTTTCTGAATATGATAAATAGTATTGTGAGGAAAAATTCGTCTGAGGCTCTTTCTAATTATTTTGGAAATCAATTAAGTCTTTCTATTATAATTGTTTTTAATTCAAGGAGTGTCTTCTCTTCTTATTATTCAAATAAATAATAATGACTCAAAAATAAAACAATTTTAACTAACCACATGTTAAATTACATTCCTAGAAATAGATATATATATATATATATATATATATATATATATATATATATATATATATATATATATATATATATATATATATATATATATATATATATATATATTACTTAATATCCACTATTATCCGTGGAATTAATATTTATAATGCATATAACTACTCGGGGACTTCCATCTTTTGGGCCCAGGTTCGATTCCCCGAGCAGTATATATATATATATATATATATATATATATATATATATATATATATATATATATATATATATATATATATATATATATATATATATATATATATATATATAAAGTGAAATAGGAAAAAAAATATTTGGCCAACAAGAGAGATTCCCGTTTAACAAGACTCACAGATTATATGTCACAGTTTACTGGACCAACCTTTGCCCTCATTTAATTATCGCAGGCACGCTGTTACCCAAATTGGTCAACAGAGGTCAGGTTGTCTTGTGGGTGGGAGCCCGGGGTCAATCGCAAATTTAGAGAAGTTAACACAAGTTTAATAAATGAAGTGTATTTTAGCAGGAAACGGAAGAATAAAAATGAGGTAAATTAAAATATTATATCATGTACTGATATAAAACTTCCTTCCTATCTCTTCCTTAATACATCTGTCTTCACACACGCATACACACCTACACATACACGCTATATATATATATATATATATATATATATATATATGTATATATATATATATATATATATATATATATATATATATATATATATATATATATATATATAATATATATATATATATATATATATATATATATATATATATATATATATATATATATATATATATATATATATATATATATATATATATATATATATATATATATATATATATATATATATATATATATATATATATATATATATATATATATATATATATATATATATATATATATGTGTGTGTGTGTGTGTGTGTGTGTGTCTGTGTGTGTATGTATATATGTGTGTGTATGTGTGTCCTTATTACAAGTTCATCACAAAGAGGAATTCGAATGATTTTGAAGTAATTAATATTCTGTTTTGACTTTTGACTACTCAAAAGTCATTTATTATTGAGGTAAAACATATTTTAATTATCACTTGCTTTAATTTATGTCATTCAATAATTTAATATTTTAACTTCATATTTTAATGTTTTATAAAGAGTAAAATATATATATATATATATATATATATATATATATATATATATATATATATATATATATATATATATATATATATATATATATATATATATATATATATATATATATATATATATATATATATATATATATATGTTGCAAAGATTGTCCTAACGATTCGTTGGGACAAGTGGCAAAAATGTCACATTAAAATTTTCAATAGAGAAAAGACATGTTAAGCATAAGAAAGTCGCTTCACTGATTTATTTTCTAATAGGGAAAGTAAAAAAAAAAAAAAAAAA
>SEYY01006959.1:0-22500 GCA_009176605.1 Armadillidium nasatum | reverse complement strand
ATTCCAAAAGAGGGAAGTTTGGAAATCAAAGCTTTGTGCCAGACTCTATCGAAAGCCTTCGATATGTCTAGAGCCACAGCAAAAAATTCACCGAAATGCCGAAGAGTGGAGGACCAAGAGTCAGAGAGAAGGGAAAGAAGATCACCAGTAGAGCGTTTCTTACGAAAGCCATACTGGCGATCAGAGATAAGATTAAAAGAATTGAGATGTTTCCAAATTTTCCTGTTAAGGATAGATTCAAAAACTGTAGAAAGAACGGAGGTTAAAGAAATTGGACGGTAGTTAGAGGGTTGAGAGGGGTCCCCCTTCTTCGGCACAGGCTGAATGAGCTCACTTTTCCAGCAAGTAGGGAAGGTTATGGAAATACCGAAAATCTTTTGTTTAATGGCCGAGATGTTCCGATACTCGACGTTTAGAAATATGCAATTTAAAGGAAGTTGTGAAAACAGATAATGGAGTGTGTTCCAGATTTTACGAATAGAGTACATATAAAATTGAGCATAGCGGTTAAGTCTGGGGTCGGAGAATTGGACAGAGAAAGGATTAGACTGTGTAGAAAGTCGTATCGCACGAACCCTTGTCAATAGAGGATGTATGTGAAGTGAGAATTCAATGTGAAATACGAGAAAGATTAGAAGTCAGTTGTTCAAAGGCTACCATTTTTGCGTCAATTAACTGCTGCTGGGAGAGTGGGTCTTTCAAGATAAGATTATAAGAAATGAAGTGTTTCCAAATCTGAACGAACGAACGTTCCTTGCAAGAAGGGAAAGTCGAAATAGAATAGAGTGACAGAGACGAAATAGTATACCAAACATGGTGCAAGTTCAAAAGCATAAGTTTAGAACCGCAAGGGGAATACCATTAAGACGATATGTCTTCTTAGTGTTAAGTCTCGAGAGAGTAGAAATGTCTCCTTTAGAAAAAATTACAATATTAAGAATAAATGAGTTAGAGAGGGTTGAAAGAAAAGTAATAGCTCCGGAATTGTCTAAAGTAGAGTTAGAGGCAAAAATTTGTGCGAAAAGTTCAGCTTTAGCAGAAGGTAAAATGGCAGTTGTGCCATCGGGAGATACTAGAGGAGGGAAAGAGGAAGAAGCAAAGGTAGAGTTGACATTTTTTATAAAATGCCAGAAAGGCAGAGAGGAAGAGGAACCAGAAAGGCTATTGCATTTCCGACGGAGAAAAGAGTTTTTGGTGTAAAGAAGAATAGATTTTACACTATTCCGGGATGAAATGAAAGTTAAATGAGTTTCTGGAGTTTGAAGACGACGATAATTCCGAGGATGAAAAGAAAGATTAAAATTGGAGATAGAACAGAAACCTGAGAAACACCACAATTGACCGAAAAGGAGGAAGAGGTCGTTCCATCGACAAGTGCCGATTTGAAACGATCTAAGAAAATTAAACATTCCGAGGGACACCTCCCACGAAATCATTAATCGTTCCATGGAAAATCAGAAAAGTAAAACCGCAAGTAAGACAAGTTAGCAGCATCGAAGTGCCAGAAACGTCTCCTTCCCGAAGGCGGGGCTGTTCTTGCTAAAGATTAGAATAGACAGGACAAGATACAAAGATAAGAAGGTAGTGTAAGGAGAAAGATAAGAAGTTAGGAAAAGATCAAGTGTGTTGTGTTCAATACCAAGGTGGTCAGAATGCATGTAGATGCACCAACTGCTCAAAGTTGTTCTGGTCAGAAAAGTTGTAAGCAAGTTCACCAGCTGGATCATGAGAACTAGAAAGTCGTTGACTGTGGGGAACATAGAAATTACTTAAAATGATATTTTCGAAGAAAGGAGAAGAAGAAAGAATATGCTTATTTTTGTATTAAGCAGTAGAAGAATTTTACATATATATATATATATATATATATATATATATATATATATATATATATATATATATATATATATATATATATATATATATATATATATATATATATATATACCATCTTGGGTGAGAAAAAGGTCAGAAACCCAAAACCCAAAAAGTTCACAAAATGTTATCTTTCAGAATAAAGGTCACATGAACATGTACACTGTGTTTGAAGATGTGAAAATCAAATAAGATGGGGAAAATAATAGAAGAAAATGTGTTCCAGGCCTTACCAGTTTAGTACCAATAAGAATAAGAAGAATGTTCAAGTCTGGTGGGAAAGCCGAGTCGCATTTGCTCTCTTCAGAGGAAGAATTATGCCACTAAAGAGTTCAGAAAAGAAGTCTTCATTATAATAGTGATATTATAAGAGCAAAGCAGCAGTTCTGTGAATAGAAACAAATTGAAGATTCTTTGAAAAGAATTGATAAAATAGAAAGTAAATTCTTGACTTCTCCTTTTCCGGAAGAGGGAAACAATGTGGTCCTTTCAAAGAAGATTCAAAGCAACAGGAATACATGGGAAAAAATCTACAGTAAATTGTGAACTTTGAAGAGGTGATTATATGGAAGACTATGACTGGTAAATAGGTAAAGAAAGCAAGGTTTAAGGAATTAAAAACAACTGTTTTCTCTGTCCAAATTATAAAAATGAAAAGTACAGAGTCCATTTCTTCCATGACCACAGTTCTAACATTGGTTTTTTGAAACTGTGTTGGAATTCTTTTCTAAACTGAAATATAAATATAGAGAGGAGTGATTGGCGAAAGAGTGTAAAGGTAATGACAGATAGAGGTCGGTAATGAAAAAATAGAAATGATTCGAAGATATAATAAACTCCTGAAGACAGTGGTCGTCTATAACAGCTGTGTAAATATCAGATATAATGACAGACATTGAAAGAGGAAAGTTAAGAAATCAAAGCATTTCGTTATATTCTGTTAAGAGCTTTTGATTTACAAAATCAACATTAAAAGATTCACCAAAAAATCAAAGGGCAAACATTTAAGAGAAGGAGAATTCTTTTAGGAAATTATTATAGAAGCGATCTAGGGTAAGATTTTAAAATTTTAAAACGTTTCCAAATAATAGTGATATTATAAGAGCAAAGCAGCAGTTCTGTGAATAGAAACAAATTGAAGATTCTTTGAAAAGAATTGATAAAATAGAAAGTAAATTCTTGACTTCTCCTTTTCCGGAAGAGGGAAACAATGTGGTCCTTTCAAAGAAGATTCAAAGCAACAGGAATACATGGGAAAAAATCTACAGTAAATTGTGAACTTTGAAGAGGTGATTATATGGAAGACTATGACTGGTAAATAGGTAAAGAAAGCAAGGTTTTGAGGAATTAAAAACAACTGTTTTCTCTGTCCAAATTATATAAATATGAAAAGTACAGAGTCCATTTCTTCCATGACCACAGTTCTAACATTGGTTTTTTGAAACTGTGTTGGAATTCTTTTCTAAACTGAAATATAAATGATGATTGGCGAAAGAGTGTAAAGGTAATGACAGATAGAGGTCGGTAATGAAAAAATAGAAATGATTCGAAGATATAATAAACTCCTGAAGACAGTGGTCGTCTATAACAGCTGTGTAAATATCAGATATAATGACAGACATTGAAAGAGGAAAGTTAAGAAATCAAAGCATTTCGTTATATTCTGTTAAGAGCTTTTGATTTACAAAATCAACATTAAAAGATTCACCAAAAAACCAAAGGGCAAACATTTAAGAGAAGGAGAATTCTTTTAGGAAATTATTATAGAAGCGATCTAGGGTAAGATTTTAAAATTTTAAAACGTTTCCAAATACTTTAAACTGGTTCGAAAACTTTATGTAAAAGAGATATTTAAAAATAGAGGGATTTAAGAGAGGTCTTCCTTTTTTGAATAATATTGATTGAGAACACGCTACCAGCAGGAGAGTAAAGAAGAAGGTGATTAATAAGGAAAAGTTTATCTAGGCAGGGTACAAACTGGAATCAAAAGTTTTGAGAACTACAGGAAAGTACATTTGATATCGTGAGGGTCGTTGAACCTTTGAGTTGTTTTTATCCTGAACTACAAGACGTGAGAAAATAAAGTAAGTTCAGGAGATTACAACTTTTAATTTCAAAAGGTAGAGCTTCTTTTTTTCCATAATAGTCGAAAAAAATTCGAAAATGAGGATATAAACTCTTATTTCCACACCCATAAAAGCACTCCAAGACAATGTCTGTATATTAAGGAGACAACATTAGCATGATGTTAATAATGATAAAGTTTATAAATATTTTAAATTAGAAACATGCAAATTCAAAGTGCAAAACAGTACTAACGAAGATTTTATATCAACATATTTGTCAACAAAAATGAAAACATTTGTGGGTTGAGCTCTCTCTCTCTCTCTCTCTCTCTCTCTCTCTCTCTCTCTCTCTCTCTCTCTCTCTCTCTCTCTCTCTCTCTCTCTCTCTCTCTCTCTCAAAGTGTTATCTTTATTAAAATTATCTTTAAGTAACAAAAACATTGAATATTAAAGTTTGAAATGAAGCAATGCAAATTAGAGCACTGAAAAACATTCTTAGGTTAATTTGTAATATTTTATATTTACAAAAGACTTAAAATAAAATAAAGTTTTCTAATCAATTCGTATATCTTCGTATGCGAAAGTTCCTCAAGAATGTTTAATAGAAATCCTCTAATAAAATAGATTCCTACGTCTTAATAATAATAATAATAATAATAATAATAATAATAATAATAATAATATATATATATATATATATATATATAATATATATATATATATATATATATATATATATATATATATATATATATATATATATTATATATATATATATATATATATATTATATATATATATATATATAATATATATATATATATATATATATATATATATATATATATATATATATATATATATATATATATATATATATATATATATATATATATATATATATATATATATATATATATATATATATCTTTCACGGGCACATGCAAATGAATGTGAGCTAAAAACTGAGTATTTCCTTTTCAAGACATTTTCATTAAACAAATTAATATGAAATATTTTCTTAAAATATCACAATTAAAAAACGAATTCTTCGTTCTTAAACCCTGAACATTCAAACTCCCGCTGGGTTCACCGTATGGCATGAGTGCTCGCAAAGAATACAACAGGAAATGAGTGACGATATATATATATATATATATATATATATATATATATATATATATATATATATATATATATATATATATATATATATATATATATATATATATATATATATATCCGCGATAGGCCTGGCCCAGCCAGCGGTATCCGCCGTGGGCCCGTGAAACCCTAGGATCTTCCTCGAAAGATCCATCTGACAGGACGATAGTCCTTCCTGGGGGATGAAGATTATTATATATATATATATATATATATATATATATATATATATATATATATATATATATATATATATATATATATATATATATATATTATATATATTATTTTAATTATAAAAAATTTAAAAATTAAAAAAAAATTTAATAATAATAATAATAATAATAATAATAATAATAATAATAATAATAATAATAATAATAATAATAATAATAATAATAATAATAATGATAATAATAATAATAATAATAATGATAATAATAATAATAATAATAATAATAATAATAATAATAATAATAATAATAATAATAATAATAATAATAATAATAATAATAATAATAATAATATAATAATAATAATAATAATAATAATAATAATAATAATAATAATAATAATAATAATAATAATAATAATAATAATAATAATAATAATAATAATAATAATATAAAATTTAAAATATTAATATAAGTTATAGTTTCTATGAATTCTAAATATTTTCCTTCTCAATTTCTTAATATTTCTTTTTAATTTTGAATATTTAAAAAAAAAAAATATTCTAAAAAATAAAATGCAAATATAATAAAGATAATTTTCAGATTTTTAACGTTTTCTCCAGACGCGTTTCGTCTTCTAACTTTGAACGTCTTCAAAGTTCAAATTTTGAACAGAGAATTAGTTTAAATTTACAATTTAATAAATTAACATTGAAATCTTTGCATTAAAATATTTTAAATTATGCTAAGTTTAGCTGACGAACATTAAAGTTTATGTTAATTTCAGGATTGTGATTTTTAGTATACAAAGCCTCTGCAATAGTAATCTTTAATCTTTATTAAGTTTCCAGTCACAGAAGTCATGCAGATAAAAATATTATACTTTATATGCATTAATACAAAACTGAAATGGGTTTCTTGTGGGGACGAATTCGTTCTTTGAGCCCAATAATTAATACAAAAATTAATTAATACAAAAATTAATATAAATCATAATTAGAACTAAGAAATAAACATTGGATGCTTAATTATATTTTCAAGTTATAATCTTAAACTAAACTACTTCCTTAAGGACATCAATAAAAATTACAATAAGAATTAATGATTAACAATAATAACAGTAAAATATCTAGAAGCTAATAGTTATTACAGCAATGAAGATAGCAAATAATTAGAATGAGAATAATAATAATAACAATAATGATACTAATAATTATAATAATAATAATAATAATAATAATAATAATAATAATAATTATAATCATAATAATAATAACTAACGAAATAATAGCAGTAATAATTGAAGTCAAAATTACAATATAATATTAATCGTAATAAAAATGAAAAGTAATAAAAAAATGGTTTTATTCGTAAAAATAATAGTAGTAACAAAAAATTTTTTTTTTAATATATATATATATATATATATATATATATATATATATATATATATATATATATATATATATATATATATATATATATATATATATATATATATATATATATATATATATATATAATAATATAAGTATATAATAATAATAATAATAATAATAATAATAATAATAATAATAATAATAATAATAATAATAATAATAATAATAATAATAATAATAATAATAATAATAATAATAATAATAATAATAATAATAATAATAATAATAATAATAATAATAATAATAATAATAATAAATAATAATAATAATAATAATAATAATAAAACTATAAAAAAATGACAATCATAATTATTACAATGATAAAGATAGTATATAATAATAATAATAATAATAATAATAATAATAATAATAATAATAATAATAATAATAATAATAATAATAATAAGATAATAATAATAATAATAATAATAATAATAATAATAATAATAATAATAATAATAATAATAATATAATAATAATAATAATAATAATAATAATAATAATAATAATAATAATAATAATAATAATAATAATAATAATAATAATAATAATAACAATATTAAAAAAAATAAAGATAATAATAACATCAATATTAATAATAATCATGATAATAGCAATGATAATTATTATTATTATAATAACCATAAAAGTAATAATAATAATAGTAATTATAATAGCAATAAAAGTAATAATAATTATAATAATAATAATTACAGCATAATAATAATAATAATAATAATAATAATAATAATAATAATAATAATAATAATAATAATAATAATAATAATAATAATAATAATAATAATAATAATAATAATAATAATAATAATAATAATAATAATAATAATAATAATAATAATAATAATAATAATAATAATAATAGTAAATTCAATAATATAATTAAAAAATAATAACAATATTTATAATTAAATGAATTGTGATAATACTATACTAATAATAGAGATATGCCTATATTCGTGCAATAATAGTAGAAACCGAATTTGTGATTTTTGGTTAGTGGGGAAATACACGGTCAGTTCGGGTACCTTCTTTAGTATTCTGACATCAAGTGATTTTTAACATGTTTACGAAATGTGGAAAGTGTTGCCTAATTCTTGAATGGGTTTAGGAAGGTCATTCCATTTTTCAATGCCATTGTATGATATAAATCTCCGAGATTTAGTTACTGCGTACTTTGTTGTCTTTAGTGTATGTGAGTTTGTGCTGCGCAAATTTGTTTTTTTTACATTTTGGTTATGCATTATTAAATTTGTCAGTAATTCAAATGACATTCCGTTTATGACTTTGAAAATGTAAGAGTGAGCATATTTTGTAGTTTGAGCATGAATAATTTTTGAAAAGTGGGCTTGTATGTTCATAGAAATTGAGTGATCTAGATAATATACGAATTATTTTTTTGTGTAGTGTTATTAAGGGTTATAGCAAATATACACTTGCACATCCCCATACCAGAAGATTATATAGTAAGTATGTGTAAACAAGGCTGTAATGTAGATTTTTTAGTATCTCCAGCTCCAGAATAGGTACCTAGGTACCAACTCAACTTCGAGTTACAGACTTAGTGTATATTTTTCGTGTCCGATATTAAATAAACCACACTGATATTGGGTGTTTGTCTTAACAATATGTGTTTCTATCCGAGTACTAACTCTGTTCACTCTTATGCTGATGACTCAACTCTGCATTCTTTTACTCATTTCAAATCTGCTCCCTCTTTTGCTTCTAGAGCTGCTACTCGTCTTCAACTTTCCGATTCTATTCTTGCCGATCTGGATGGGATTTTCCGGTGGGGTCATAGCAACCTTGTGAAATTCAACTCTTTAAAAACTCAACTTCTTCACATCTCCCTCTCAAAAACACCTCTTAACTTTCCTATCCTCTTCGATGGCTCCCCTGTCTCACCTTTAAATAACATTAACATTCTTGGTCTAAACATAAACAACAAACTGTCTTGGAAACCACATATCACAATGGTTGCTAAAGCGGCCTCTAAGAAGCTGGGAGTTCTGTTCAGAATGCGAGAATTTTTTCTTCTGAGCAGTTGCTCCATATATATAAGGGTCTTATTCGCCCTTGTATGGAGTACTGTTCTCACATATGGGGGGCTCCGGCTCCTCCTCTCTTCTGGATAGGGTTGAGTCAAAAGCTAAAAGATTAATAAACTGTCCCATACTTCCAAACTCTCTTGACCCTCTATCTCTGCGACGTGACGTTGGCGCGCTATCTCTTTTCTATAGGTACTACAATGGCAGATGCTCGAAAGAATTGGCCTCTCGCATTCCTCCACCGTCACGTCGTCCTCGTTGCACAAGGGGTGCCCTGCTTTCGCACCAATTTTGTGTGGACGTAGGAAACCCCAGGCTAGCCCGTTGTGGTGCCTTCTTCTTTCCAGCCACCTCTATTCTGTGGAACTCTCTACCATCATCTATTTCTCCTCCTGTATTTAATCTTCCACTTTTCAAGGCTTCCGTCTGCGCCCACCTGAGGGTTGTGCGTTAGGTGTGTGTGTGGTTAAACGAGTTTTCTCCCTATATGTGTGTGCCCCTTCCTTGAAAATGGCTCTGCCCGTGAGTGGTGGCGTTCTGTAAAAAAAAAAAAATGGAGCTTTGAAGTGAGCTAAAAAACTCAATGCTCAATAATTCTTCCCTTTCATGCATAATTTACACAGAAAGTAGTATGTTGAGTGTACTTTTCGAGATCATTCTTTAATATAAGCATTCCCTGTAAGGATCCTTGTATTCTATTATTAAATACACTTTCCATATTCTTATTTTTCCATATTAAAATTGACAGTGATTTATAATACCTCAGAAATGAGTGGAAGGCAAGAACTAAACACGGCATTTCATCCAATAATTTCTAAATCATCGCTTTAAAATTTTCAGTCTTTCATTGTTAATTTTCATCTTGCTTATTTGCTCAAAACGATGCCAGTTCTATAACATTATTAATGTTATTTCCCAAATCTTTTAGTCTGTGACCTCTGCTTTCTTGTAAATTTTCAACAAAATGCTTCTGTATTATTTATTTACTCTTAAATCTGCTGATTTTCTTACATTTTCAACTATCAGCTTTTAATTAGAATTCAGTTTCTTTTATTTCTCTAATTTTCACAGTCCATTTTAAAAAGTGATTTCAATTTCAACCATCTGTGAAGTTAGTGAGGATGATAAAGTTTGCCAATTTACCATCTCTTTCTTTATCCCTGATAATCTTGTGCAGTTAGTCCCAGGATTGCAGTCCAGGGGTAGAGGGAAATTGAAAAAATATAGCATGCTTGACATTCAATCAATTTTTCATTAGTTTTGTTTTGTTTATTTATTTTTTCTTTTATATTTGAAAAGATAAAAAAAACCTTTGTTTACCTTATTTGATCTAAACAAATTTTTTTTTAAAGGGAATTAAAAAAAAGTATATGCAAAATGTTTTTTCATATTTTAAGATTTATTTTCAATAAAGTACATTATTAAATACGAAAATATATTTTAATAACATAGTTTTAAGAAGCATAGTGGCATAGCACTATAGTTTTCAGCATTGATGACAAAATATTAAATTTTTCCTAGAGGAAAGAATTTAATTATATAAAAGGAGTGATTGACCATTTTTTTTTATTTATCATGTTCTTCTTTTTGATTCTTAGTCCTCTGATCTTCGACATTTCGGTGAAATCTTTACTGTGGCGCTAGGTATATTAAAAACCTTTGAAAGAATCTGGCAAAAAGCTTTGATTTCTCAAACTTTCCTCTGTTGATTTCTATTCATTTCTCTTAAATTTCTTTTTTTGTTTTTGTTTGCTTAATATTTTCATATTTTTATTATAAAAACGATGCATAGGAAATGTAAAATGTTTAACATCATTTTATATTTGATAATTCACAATTACCATTATTTCATACCCTTTTTGGAGATCCAAGTTATAACATATTTCAGATTCAGTTCTCCTTAAAAGGGTTTTAGAGTAAAAATAAAAATCTAACCCGAATCTAAATTCCTATAATAAAAGTTCATATATATATATATATATATATATATATATATATATATATATATATATATATATATATATATATATATATATATATATATATATATATATATATATATATATATATATATATATATATATATATATATATATATATATATATATATATATATATAATTAGTGATGGATCGCATGTCATATTTTTTCATTTGCGGATGCGAATTGTAGAATGCATACGGATGTACAATTTTTGCGGATGCGGATGCGGAGGCGGATGTATAATTTTGGTGAGGATGCTCCACGGATGTGGATCCCATCACCAATATATATATATATATATATATATATATATATATATATATATATATATATATATATATATATATATATATATATATATATATATATATATATATTGTTCAGCTCTTTCTAATTCACTTGACCCTTTATCTTTACGACGTGACGTTGAATGTGTCTCTTTTCTATAGGTACTACAGCGGCAAATGCTCGAGGGAAATAAGCCACTCGTATACCGCCAACTTTACGTCTTCCTCGTTGCACAAGGAACATAAATTCTGTCTGGACATAGTCAACTCCCGAACTTCCACTATGATACCTCCTTCTTTCCAGTCACCTCTGTTTTGTGGAATTCTTTCCCATCTTCTTTTTTCCTGCCGAATTTAATCTCAATTACTTTAAAGCTCACGTCTGTGCTAACCTACGAAATTTGAGTTAGGTGAGACTTGTGGAAGTTTTTATTCTACGTTATTGAACTCAACTGGAACTCAAAAATAGAAAAAGTAAATTATTTTTTTTAAAATTATTTTTGACCGAGTGAGCATACAGAGATTTTGTTTGAAAAGTTATGTCAAGCTTCAGAGTTCATATTTCTTTGGCAGTTCGAATTTTCTAGTTAAATGGTTCGAATCCAAAAACGATTAAACTCTCCGTGAATGTAAATGTTTCAGAAGAGAGTCGTTGGTGTGCGCACAAGAATGTTCCGTTGCATGTGTACTGAAGTACAGAATCATGCAGTTAGTAACAAATATATAATGAAACTTACCCATAGTTTGAGTGTCCAAAATCCTTAGCACAGGTGATCACACTAGACGTAACTCATTGTTTTTCGAGGATTCAATCCATTCATTAATTTTTTTAAATTTATGATAATTTAACGACACTACCATTGATGCATTATTTACTAAGTATTAGAATTAACTTAACTTTCGTATTTAAGTTAAAATACAGCACTTGTTTCTTGCACTTTCTGGATTTCTTCGCATTGAAAATATAATTTATATTATTCTCATAGATTCTTTGATTTCAAATCACCAACGATACAGACAAGTTATAATCTTTAAAATTTGGTGTTGCTCCACATTTCATAGAGACTAAGTAGTATACTTCCCGAGATCTGCAGCCAGGTAAGCCTAACGGGATTTTGATTTTCAATTGCAAATCATTCAGCTCAAATTAACCTCACGCTCTTTCCTGACACCGTTCATCCCATCGAAATTAGCCTCTAATCAGGGGAAGGGGCCCATGGGAGGCCCTATGAACCCCCGAAACGGTGTCAGGAAGTTACTTGAGCTTTCGGCATTGCTGCGTACTCCTCACAATCTTTCCTCACTTTTTTTTGAAGTTCAATTCGGCTGAAATTTTTCTCGAATCTGTAGGAAAGGGGTCCATGCGGGTCCGTGAACATTCGAAAAAGGTCAGGAAGGTTCCTGAGATTTCAACTTGCAGAAAAGACCGTTGGATTATTTGGCAGCGTATCTCGGTCCCTATACTTCTGAACTAATTATCTAAATGTTTAATAATAAATTAAAAATAGAATCACCTTTACTCACAGATCGGGGGTACGGGTCCTTCGTAGACAGATGCTTTTAATAGGTGCATTTATTTTTCTGTATTTAAAAGTAGATATTATAGAAGCACTGAAACTCTTTGTCTATTTTAAAAGTAAAATAAAAGAAAAACCTCGATTATGTGTTACTATTAATTTACAAAATTAAAAAGAAAAAAAACCGAAATTGGATTAAAAAATCGTAGGTAAACCGATTATAATAACACAAAGCCATTATTAAAACAGAATAAAATAAAAAAAATTAAATGGTTTCTTTTTTAAGTTTCACAAATAGAAAAAGCTGATGCACACACACACACACACACGCCTACGTATATATATATATATATATATATATATATATATATATATATATATATATATATATATATATATATATATATATATATATATATATATATATATATATATATATATATATATATATATATATATATATATATATATATATATATATATATATATATATATATATATATATATATATATATATATATATATATATATATATATATATATATATATATATATATATATATATATATATATATATATATATATATATATATATATATATATATATATATATATTTGTGATTTACAGTTGTCGTTACGTCATATAAAGCTCATTAACAAATCTCTTCCTAACGGTTCTGTAGAGAGAGAGAGAGAGAGAGAGAGAGAGAGAGAGAGAGAGAGAGAGAGAGAGAGAGAGAGAGAGAGAGAGAGAGAGAGAGAGAGAGAGAGAGAGAGAGAGAGAGAGAGAGAGAGAGAGAGAGAGAGAGAGAGAGAGAGAGAGAGAGAGAGAGAGAGAGAGAGAGAGAGAGAGAGAGAGAGAAGAAAACGAAAACGAAAATAAAAGGAATAAGAATAAGAAGAAAAAGAAAAATGAAAAAATGAAAAAAGAAAAAGAATAAGAAATGAATAAGAAAAAGAATGAGATAAAGGTTAAGTAAAAGAAAAGAATAAGAAGGAAAAAAATGAAAAAAGAATAAGAAAAAGAATAAGATTTTGTGATGTGAGATAATTTTTAGCCTTATTTATTTAGCCATATAATTTATTTATTTAATTTCTTGTCAAAATTGTTTTTGTCTTTGCGTTTCAGAGTACGATTGTCTCCCTCCTCAATTCTTATCTTTTCAAAAATACTTTTGCCTAGAAATTACGTGTCGTATTTTATACTTTAGTTTTTCTTTGTTATTGGAGCTGAAAATAATTTCACTTTTTTTTCTCAAGGTATGTAACTTTCAGAGAATAAACGACACTTTTTCCTCTCTTTAAAGACTCTTACCCACGCCCTTCGTCTGGTGACCCGCAATATCTGCCCGTACCCAAAGTCAATATATATACGTATATTGTCGTTGAAATACATTAAGTGGGTGTGAGTAGAACTGCTACAAATTATTTCTTAATGAGTTCCTTATGTTTCAAATTTGAAATGAAAATACACAAACTTAGTCGCAAATTTCTTGGCGAATTTCAAACTCTGAAATTAATGTCTTTCTTTTTTTTTATTTCTTTTTTTTTTATTATTTAAGATAAAATAAAATATATAAATATATTTAAGATAGCTTTGATGTGAATAATTTCTTTTGTAAATATATTTAACACTAATTTTATTAAATGAATATTTTTAATGCACATCGCTTAAAAAGTTGCTAACAGATATACTATCTAATTAGAAAACGACTCTCGTGCTTTTTTTTCCCCCTCTGGCAAAAATTAGGCTTCAGTTATATAAATATTCGCGCCAAAATGATAGACTTATGAGGGGAGGTGACAAGTTTGGGCGGGAACACCAATTTGACATTCCTTGTTGACAAACGGCAGTAATTATCTCGGTAAATGACTCTTAAAGAGATAGGAAACTTAGTTAGAGTTTCGAAGACAATTAAACTAATCAGTAGTTAAGAATATTGCATCTTGGCATCATTCTTTATACACATAAGAGCCAAAAAACCTTCGTCTTAAACTAAAAAAAAAATTACTTTCAAAGTAAATACTTAGATTATACTAAGTAAAGAATATTGGTGACACATAAGCATTTTAAAACAAATTACTGTATATATATATATATATATATATATATATATATATATATATATATATATATATATATATATATATATATATATATATATATATATATATATATATATATATATATATATATATATATATATATATATATATATATATATATATATATATATATATATATATATATATATATATATATATATATATATATATATATATATATATATATATATATATATATATATATATATATATATATATATATATATATATATATATATGGACGTAGGACCCGTTAGAAACGATGAAAATACCCGCACCACCCATTTGACATAAACCACAGTGTTAGTTTTGCTAACGTATTTCTCTGCTCTCCGACTTGAAGATCTATTTTCGTCATTTTCGTGTTTCGTCTTTTGGGTGGGTATCTCTAGGGTATTACTGGTCTCACACTAGAGTGCCTTACATTCTCACAAGCCTTCCCTTGCCTCACACATACCACACAGACTTAAAACACATTTTTTAACATTATCTTACATACAGATCAAAAATACCTTACTATACACCTTCCTCAAACATGTTTGGATAAGCGGCATCCAAGCAATGGCCCTTGTCCATCCGTCAACTCATCATCACTTGTGGGTTCCCGACCTCCTGTAGTAATCACAATTCTGTACCCTTTTACTGTCTTTATTCTCTGTATACTCAACTTTCAGCCTAAAAAAGAAAGATAGATGTGCGTTACTATGCTATTTTTTTCGTGTTTCCAATTTGAGGTCTTCAAAATTTTCCACTTAGATAATTAAGCTCTATTGCCAATCTACAACTAAATTAATTTTTTTATTTATTTATTATCCTAATTCTACCGACTATCTTAAATTTTTAGATTATCTAAACTTCAAAATAAAGCTCATTTTCTCTTCTTTCTCTGAAACTATCATATTAGGTGACTTCTTTGTTCACCAACATCAATTAGCTTCTTCTAGTTCTCAAGATACATATGGTCATTTTCCTTCCTTCTCTCTTTCCAAAATAACCTTGGGCCTATGTTTCAGCTCCCTACTCGTATCCCTGATGGCTTTGGAAATAAACCCAATATTATTGACTTTTTATTAACATCTTACTCTTCCACTTATACTGTTAAACTCTTTCCGCTTCCGGGTTCTTCTGATCATCTTGTTATCTCTGCATCCTTTCTTTCTTTTCAAGACTTACGCATTAAAGATCTCTGTCTTCTGCTGTGTCACTAACTGATTGGATTTAAGGTCGTATTGTCTCATTTCTCTTACAATGATTATTGCTTCTACGGGAGGGGTCCTCCGCAGTGCACAGAGCCCATAACTGAGGTGATTTCGTAGGGGGCACATTCTATATTTTTAACTTCAAGTAAAACTAACCAACCTTAGTTTAACTCTGCTTATTCTCATGCTATTTGTAGCAGGGATTCTGCCTTCAGGAATTACAAACTCAAACTCCTGCAACTTATATTTTATCTCTGAATCGAACAAAATCTCGTTTTCGTAACACTAAAATTTATTTCTCCGTATAGAATATGAGACAATCTTTCAGGTTCCTATTCACGAACTTTTTGGTATTTTGCAAAAATTGACAACTCAAATTATTTAATTGTGAACTATTTCCCCTTTACTTCTCAAGTATCATTCTGACGGAACAACTGCCGTTTTGCCTTCTTCTGAAGCTGAAATCTTAGCTCAAACTTTGCCTCTAATTCACATTAGATGATTCCGAAGCTATTCGTCCTTCTCCACCCCTCCAACTCATTTATGCCCTACAATATAATTTCTTCCAACGTTATTGTATTTCTGCTCACTCTGAGTTTAACACTAAGATGGCGTATGGTCCTGATGATATTCATCCTGTAGTTCTCAAAACTTGTGCTTTTGAACTTGCACCAACCATGGCAAAATATTTCGTCCCTGTCCTCTTTTTTTGCCGGAAACGTGCCAGAAAAGGGGGAGCCATCTCAACTCATTATCTGCAGTCGTATCGCTGTAACCCTTAAGAAAAAGATCTGGAAGAATTTCACTTCTGCAAATCTTAATTCTAGTCATTAGTACAGCTCTCTGAAGGAACGCCCTACTAGCACTGGTGTAAGCAGAATGTTTTCCAGGGGCGAGGGGAGGGGTGCTGAAATTGAAAGCTGTCGCTCCTTTTATCCTGGATGATAAAAACTGATGTTTTAAAGAATAAATTTTATTTAGAATTTGCAGATAAGATACAAATCAATAGAGATAGAGACATAAAAATTAGAAAATTAGGTTAAGTGAAAAAAAATCATCTCTCAGTAAATTTAAAATTATTTATACAAAATGGAAAAAAAATCATAAAATTACATATTACTAATTCATCTAGAATATTAATTTGATACTTTTTTCACTCTTAGCTAAAATATTATCTCAATTATCATTTATAACAGGTATTTTCCTTGCTTTTATTCTTACAGATAATTATTTTTAACAATCCACTCTTGTAACAAAATCATTTTCAATTGCAATATCACACAAATAACCAAGATGAAATAAACAAAATGTGACATTTGGCGAGCTCTGAAACCAATTTACCGTATGCTTTTCCATTTGTTTTAATTGACATTTGAAAGAAAAGCAATGATTTTGATAATATCTATAATATATATATATAGATATATATATATATATATATATATATATATATATATATAATATATATATATATATATATATATATATATATATATATATATATATATATATATATATATATATATATATATATTATATATATATATATATATATATATATACATATATAATATACTATATATATATATATATATATATATATATATATATATATATATATATATAATATATATATATATGTATATATATATATATATTATATATATATATATATATATATATATATATATATATATATATATATATATATATATATATATATATATATATATATATATATATATATATATATATATATATATATATATATATATATATATATAATATATATATATATATATATATATATATATAATATATATATATATATATATATATATATATATATATATATATATATATATATATATATATATATATATATATATATATATATATATATATATATATATATATATATATATATATCCTATACTGACGTTTATATTTATAAGATATATTATATATATATATATATATATATTATATATTATATATATATATATATATATATATATATATATATATATATATATATATATATATATATATATATTATATATATATTAGTGATGGATCGGATGTCATATTTTCCAATTTGCGGATGCGGATGCGGATGCGGATGTTGAATTTTCGAAAGTGCGGATGCGGATGTGGATGCGGATGTTGAATTTTCGAAAGTGCGGATGTGGATGCGGATGAGGATTTTGAATTTTCGAAAAGTTCGGATGCTGATGCGGATGCGGATGTTAATTTTGATGAGGATGCGGATGTTATATATATATATATATATATATATATATATATATATATATATATATATATATATATATATAATATATATATATATATATATATATATATATATATATATATATTTCACTATCACCTTTCCCACTTTCGTGAGGTGGTGCCCGCCACAATTCCCTTAAAAACATAACTATTCTTACCTTTCAACGCTTTCACCACCTCCCTCCATCTCTGTCTCCACAAATCTTCTACCCTCGTCTAAACTCAAATTCCTTCCATCAAAATCACTCTCAATCCATCCATCCATCTCCACTTCGGCCTTCCCCTCCCCCTACCCTTCCCCTATCTACATCGGATCTACGTACCTTGCCAATCATTCTGTTCTCTTTCATTCTTCATATATGTCCAAACAATTTTAGCACATCCTCCTCCTCTCTATCAATTACACTTTTCTTCAATTTACACATCTCCCTTATTCTTTCATTTCTAATCCTATCAATCCTTCTCAATTTATATATCGCTCTCAAATCTTTCATCTCAAAGACATTGAAACTTTTTCTCGACCAAGCACTTATCGTCTTTGTTTTACACACATACAATACAGAAGGTGAACACATACATTCAAACATTCTTATCTTTATTTCTTTCAAGATTTTTCCTTTCTTCCATACATTTCTTAGGCCCCCCAATACTTTCATTCCTTCTACCACTCTGTTCTTTATTCCTTTTTCCGACCCACCCTTACCTTCCACCCAACTTTACCAAATATTTGAATTCATTCACCTCCTCAAGTTTCCATTCTCACACTTCTACAAACCAATTACTCCCTCCACATTTCCTCATCCCTACCTCCAATCCTCTTAACTTTATTCTTCATTGGATTGAATTTCAATCTCGTGTTTGCACATTTCCCTTCAAACTCTCTCACAAGTATTCTCATTTTTCTCCAGATTCTATCATAGTATATATTATATACTACTATATATATATATATATATATATATATATATATATATATATATATATATATATATATATATATATATATATATATATATATAATGAAGGCATAAACTGCAATCAAAATTTTCAACATTTCTTTTCCTTTTTTATTTTAATATTTTCAAACGTTTCGGATTATCTAAATCCATCCTCAGTGACAATCTAAAAAAATGATTAAAAAATGATTAAAAAACTAACAATTAAAGAATTCAAAAAATCTGTTAAAATTACAATAAAAAAATTTTTTCAAAAAATTATACAATTAAAAAATTAGAAACTAAATAAAACAAAATCAATTCAAGTAAAAATTTAAAAAGATGAAAAAATTACAAATGCACTAAAAATCATAACTAAACAAGAACTCGCACCTTCTATCGATCCAGAAGAATTTCAAAAACTGAACATTTAAAATAACAGAATAACATATAAATTAATTTGGGTGGTTGGTTATTAAAATATTGTGAGAGAAACAATCAATACAAATAACAGAAAATGGTAAAATTAAATTAAAATGAACAATATATACATACATAATACATATAATAAAATAATATAAAAGCGCACAGTCTGATCAAACCGTGTACAATCGGATGGAACTAATATTATTATTTAGTGACGGGTTTTGGTTCCTTATAAATATGGACTCCAAAATTCTGCCGTCAGTAACTGAGTTGAATGGTTTTACTATTGCAAAATTATCGTTTAAAATAGGGTGGTCTTGTTGGAAAGCATGATCCCGAATTGCAGAATTCTCCGGGTTTGTCAATGGCAGACCAGTTCTGAACGAAAGTCCCTTGTGTTTTGAGATCCGGACTGTAAGTTGAAGGGAAGTTTCCCCTATATAGCAAGCGTTACAACTTGCACACGTATATTTATAAACAACAGAGGACCTCAATAACTTCGGGATACGTTCCTTTATTCGAAAAAAAGAGCCTAAACTAAAAGAATTGGATAAAATATATTTGAAATCAACATGTGGAAACAAAGGAGTCAAAATTTCTTTTAGTAGTTTTGTCAAATCTGTAGATTTAGGACCTAAAAAGGGAAGTTTCAGATAAACCACCATTTTCGGAACGGAAAAATCAGCGATCTGTGGGCGAAAAATGCTATTAAGATATGATGCTAAAATTTTATCGAACATATGGGGAGGAAAAAAATTGGTGCTAAAAAATTTTCGTAAGTAACAAATTTCTTTATGAAAGTTTAACCAGTTGGAGCAAATTTTGTGTGCTCTATCAATCTTGCACAAAATACTATTAAGTTTAAAACGTGAAGGAATAAAACTGAAGAAATTAGTACCCAAAATAGTAGAGGAAGGCTTACGATATACTGAAGTCTGAAAACAATCTGTTTTGCGCTCTATAAGTATGTCCAAAAAAGGGAGGGAGCAATTATTTTCTTTTTCCATGGTAAATTTAATGTGAGAATGTTTGTGGTTAAGATAGTTCAAGAATTGAGATGAATGGGATTCGTCTTTAAAAATAATAAAACAATCATCTAAATATCTACGGTAAAATATAGGTTTAAAACTCTGGGGACATTGATCAATCCAAATGGATTCGTGATGAGCTAAAAAAGCATTCGCAAATGATGGACCAAGAGGTGAACCCATCGCCATGCCATCAATTTGCTGGTGAAGAATATTGTTAAAAAGAAATATCGTGTCCTCTGTGGCCAATTGTAAAAGTTTTTTAAAATGAGCAGAACTGATATTAGAATTAAGAGAGGGATCCAAATTAAGAGGTGACATGTTATTAAAAATTGATTGTGTAATTATATTGATTGTTTCGGAAACTGGTATGTTTGTATAAAGGGACTCAACGTCAAAACTAGCCATGTAGCATTGTCCAAAAGACAGGTTTTTTATTTGATCTACAAAATGGAAACTGTCGTGAATTGTATAGTCATTCTTAGTTATAGCTTCAAGATGGGGAACTAAAAACTTTGCGAGTTTATACGTGGGGGAATTTATAGCTGACAAAATTGGACGAAGTGGGACATTAGGCTTGTGAATCTTGGGAAGTCCATAAATAGAACCAGGAATTGTACCAGAAATATGTAGGTCAGAATTGGGGGGCAAAACATTGAGAGACTTTAATTTCCTGATAAAGTTATTGATTTTTGTTTCAATTTTAAGAATATGCTTAAAAATGTCTACTTTGAGGACTTTAAATTTGGAAGGATCAGAAATTAAATTAGAAAGTTTATTAATATAGTCGGTTTTATTAAGTATTACTACGCCTTTTCCCTTATCTGGTTTCGTAATTACTATTGATGAATCTTGACTCAATTCTTTGAGTAGTTTAAAGTCTTTGAATTTAAAAACAGGAGAAAATAGTTTATGGCCCTTAAAACAATAAAAGAAACGATTTTTTATTGTAATTTTAAAAAATTCTTTAATTGTTAGTTTTTTAATTATTTTTTAATCATTTTTTTAGATTGTCACTGAGGATGGATTTAGATAATCCGAAACGTTTGAAAATATTAAAAATAAAAAGGAAAAGAAATGTTGAAAATTTTGATTGCAGTTTATGCCTTTATCATAAAAATAAGATTTCCTAGAAATCAGTCAATTTCTCATATTCTACGTAATCGCTACAATCATGCTGTATTACAAAATTTTCGTAGGCTTGAAAAACTCAAGAAAAATTCAATCAAGGCTGAACTGGACTTGCATTTTTTGACGGTTTGTAAGGGATACAATTTTACGCCTAAATTTATGAAGTTTAAATTGTACAGGAAATCTTTGCATCATACTTCGTTTTATAAGAAAGCTACCAACTCTTTGCTTCAATTGGAAATAAAATACAAACAACGCCTAACTAATCAATATGCAGTGAAAACTTTACAGTTGTCTAATTCTCTCAAACAATCGGTATCCTTTTTAGATTTCTACTATCTTAATCACCTTATAAACCAGAGAATTAAAACTTTTTCTTCTACAACGAAAACTCGTCACGAACGGAAACTATTTACATTGGGTTTTATCAATAGTAATTACGAAACGAGATAAAGGAAAAGGCGTAGTAATACTTAATAAAACCGACTATATTAATAAACTTTCTAATTTAATTTCTGATCCTTCCAAATTTAAAGTCCTCAAAGTAGACATTTTTAAGCATATTCTTAAAATTGAAACAAAAATCAATAACTTTATCAGGAAATTAAAGTCTCTCAATGTTTTGCCCCCCAATTCTGACCTACATATTTCTGGTACAATTCCTGGTTCTATTTATGGACTTCCCAAGATTCACAAGCCTAATGTCCCACTTCGTCCAATTTTGTCAGCTATAAATTCCCCCACGTATAAACTCGCGAAGTTTTTAGTTCCCCATCTTGAAGCTATAACTAAGAATGACTATACAATTCACGAC
>SEYY01006958.1:12500-33012 GCA_009176605.1 Armadillidium nasatum | reverse complement strand
CGATAATTAAAAAAGTCAATGATACAAAGGATTCGGGGTATAAGTTACTGAGACGCAGTTTGATTTTGATAACGTTAATGTTAATGAAAACTAAAGTTTCCATCTTAAATGGGAGCGTATGTAACGTTATCAATATTTCTAATATTCGTGAAGTAGGAAAAGGACGCCTTTCCTTATTCTAATTTGCGAAGCTTAGAAATGATATTTTTATTATATTTTATTTCGTATTTTATTTATATTTTGAATGGAAAATGCATTCAAAATATAAATGGATTTTTTTGTATATAGAAAATTATTTTTTATATTATTGTAATTTAGATTTTGTTAAATAGTTATAATGTTAAAGTAACTGAACTTTAACATTAGTCGTAAAATAGACTCGATGAAGGAAATATCTATTAAGAATTAGTCATAAAGTAGACTCAGAAAGGAAAATATCTATTAAACCTTTTAAAAGAAAGTCATACTTTAGACTTGGAATAAAACATAACTATCAACTTTGAGAGGAATAGTTAATTGTAAAACCCCTAGACAACATTAATTAGTATTTATTAAAAGAACCCGACGGATCTAGAAGAGGGATCATTGGAAGTTAGAAGAATTAACATCTGGTTGCAGGGACAAGTTTTTAATAGGTTAGTCTTTAGGACAACCGCCAACTGAGTCCAGTAACTACAGATTAAGCGATCAGTCTCAGGGACGATCAGTTAATTCATCGTCTAAACTTAATACTCCCTCTGTCTTATAGTAGATCCGTAACAATTGGGTTGCCTGTCCGAGAAGAATTTTCTTCTGACCAAAATTAACCAGCGAATTTACCAAGTTTAGTTGGAAATTCCTAAAAATTAGACCTTCATTTGATATAGTTTTATAGTAAATAACGATATCTTAACGGAATGGATCCCGAAATATTTAAAATATGTAAAGAGTTAGGATTGAAGGGAAAAGAAATTAATGAATTCTTTAAGGAAACAGAAGCTGCCCAGAAGGAATCCCAAACAAGAGCAGCAGCTGAAGCTGAGAAAGTTAGAGCTGAAGCTGAGAAAGTCAGAGAATTCGAATTGAAGAAAATCGAATTGCAATTACGATCAGGAATATCAAATCATACGACTACATTGAATAACCGGAATAATCGTAGAGTCGAAAACTTCGAGTTGGCTCCCTTCATTGACGGAGAGGACGACATTTATCGCTACGTGGAAGATTTTGAGTACTATGCACAGATAAATAAGTGGAACCCGAATAATTGGGGTATATATTTGGCTACCTTTCTTACTGGAAATGCTCTGGGCATATATGCACGAATGCCTAGTAATGAGGCAAATGATTACTTTAAATTGAAATGTGCCCTATTACCCAAGTTTCATAATACAAAAGTTAAATGTCGTTTAATGAAAGAAGAAAGAAATTTATATGACAAAGATAATTTTGAAATAGAACTCGTTAAATCGGAACACGAAATAGTTGTTTCCCCTTCCACTTTAGGAAGCGAATCTTTTCAACAAATAATCTCTAGTCAGGAATTCCCCATGAAAGGAGAGAATTTTCTTTCTGAAATTTTTGCTGAGAGGGAAGAACCGTCATTTCAGGATTTACCGATTCTTCCTACATTACCTGAATGGGAAAGGAATGAAGATGAAATTTCTCCTCTTTATAAAACTTTTGCAGAACAAGATGAGGAAGAAGAAAATCTTGTTACTTCCGACGTCATCAAAAGGACTGAAAATGCACTTTTTTCCAAGGAGTTAAATAACGGATCATTGATTTCTCATAAAGTTTATACAGAAAAGAATAAAGAGAAAGAAATTGAGCGTAGTAGAACCCCAATTCCAGAATGGGGAAAAGTAGACATTCGAGAAGCTAAAAAGGAAGGACTTTTCTACCCAAATAAACTATTTCTTCCAAAACAGAATCGCAAATTGGACGACCAAGAATAGGAAAGTCAGAACTCGAATTCTGAAAATGAAGTTGATTCTACCGCGTTAGATGGAAAATCTGTTGTTGAAGAGGACGACGAAGAACCCAAATACGATATGCATATAGTGAAGAGTAGAGATCGTTCTCTACGTAACGAAGAAAAAATAGTTGGAAAGTCATGGTCAAATTGTGAGAAAGACTCTCAATTATACTCATCTCAAGATAAACATAACTCTGAAGATCTTGATAGAGCGCCTGTGGTAAATCAAGGTGATATTTCAAACCAATGTGAAATGAGGAACAAGATGGAATTCGACATACGTGTGAGTTCTAAACTCAGAGAGGATCATATTAATGTTTTTACAAAAGAAATTGTAAAGTTTCGAGTAGATGAAGATGAATTATGTAATCATCAATCTGAAAGGGAAAATAGACAGATGATCAGGCAAAGTCACTCAATAATATCTTCTGAAGAAATAAATGATTTCAAAATTAGTCATGAACTAGAACTAGAGGAAGAGGGCTCGGTAGAAGATTTTAATGTTGTTGTAATTCCAGAATTAACATTTGAGAGCAATGATGTGGAAGTAGAGTCAGATAGCCATCTACCTTTTTCTAATCCGTATTTATTTTCACCATATTTTTCTTCAGGTTTTTATAATAATGTTGAAAAGAATGAAACAAAAAGGATGAAGAAAAAGAAAATGAATCAGCCCTAGAAAAAGAAGAGAAGAAAAAGGGAGACGTCATAGAAAAAAGAAACAAGATGATGCCGATTATAATTACGAGGAAAAGTTAGAGAAACTTATAGTCGCTATATATATAGAAAATGCAGCTAATAAATTACACTATGAGGAAAATACATCAATGAAAAGAAGAAGAAATTGGGAAAAGGAAAAGATTACGACACAAGCGATGTTTAAGCTATTTGGTAATATTATTATTAACAAAGGAACTCTATCGAAAAATCTCCAAGACGAGTTTAATGAAGAACTCCAGATCATAGTCGAATCTAATTTGTATTCAAAATGGAAGGATTTTGGAATTGAAGAAACCAAAAGGATTTTAAATTGTAAATGCGACAGAAAAATGAAAAGTGCGAGCTTTATGATTTGGATAGAAATATTAAAACTATTCAAATATAGAAGAAAAAGAAGAAGCTGGGCCGAGGAAAAATCAGAAAATCGGGGTGAAGGACCGAATTCAAAAGCCGAATTTGGCGTAAGAACGAAATCGATTAATAATCGCCTTTATAACTCCAATAAAGAATGGAGTGTCGTGTCCTCCTGCATATTTTTAAAACATGGATGTCGTCAAGGAAAAAACAATTCTTTTATCGAAGATAGAAAATATGAGGACATTTTCGTCTATTTAGGGAAAGTACAATAGAAAATCAGATGAATCATTTGAATGTTCCGCATCTGAAACAAAGAAATTAGATAACTTTAAGGAATGTTTAGACTCTATCGCTCTTAAATTACTTTGGTGGACCACTAAGATGGAACGAAAGGAATACCTTGAGTGGTATGGTAGAGTGTTAACGGCACAAGGGGAAAAGGATCTAAATTCAAGCAAGATCAAAGATTTTAGTTTCATCTATTTTTCAAGTCACGAAATTCAACAAAGAGTTTTTGATCAGCGCCATATGATTAATGGCAGAGTTTGTGAGGTTAAGATACCAAATTCTTTTGAAAGAACCGAATGGATGGTGGCCGCAGAGAATACGGCGATAATTAAAAAAGTCAATGATACAAAGGATTCGGGGTATAAGTTACTGAGACGCAGTTTGATTTTGATAACGTTAATGTTAATGAAAACTAAAGTTTCCATCTTAAATGGGAGCGTATGTAACGTTATCAATATTTCTAATATTCGTGAAGTAGGAAAAGGACGCCTTTCCTTATTCTAATTTGCGAAGCTTAGAAATGATATTTTTATTATATTATTTCGTATTTTATTTATATTTTGAATGGAAAATGCATTCAATATATAAATGGATTCTTTTGTATATAGAAAATTATTTTTTATATTATTGTAATTTAGATTTTGTTAAATAGTTATAATGTTAAAGTAACTGAACTTTAACATTAGTCGTAAAATAGACTCGATGAAGGAAATATCTATTAAGAATTAGTCATAAAGTAGACTCAGAAAGGAAAATATCTATTAAACCTTTTAAAAGAAAGTCATACTTTAGACTTGGAATAAAACATAACTATCAACTTTGAGAGGAATAGTTAATTGTAAAACCCCTAGACAACATTAATTAGTATTTATTAAAAGAACCCGACGGATCTAGAAGAGGGATCATTGGAAGTTGGAAGAATTAACATCTGGTTGCAGGGACAAGTTTTTAATAGGTTAGTCTTTAGGACAACCGCCAACTGAGTCCAGTAACTACAGATTAAGCGATCAGTCTCAGGGACGATCAGTTAATTCATCGTCTAAACTTAATACTCCCTCTGCCTTATAGTAGATCCGTAACATATATATATATATATATATATATATATATATATATATATATATATATATATATATATATATATATATAATGGAATCGAACCTGGGCCCAAAAGATGGAAGTCCGTTGTGCTAACCGCTACTCCACCGATGGTTCAAAAGGAAACTATTCGGAACTTCTACTGACATATCGTCTAGTGAAAAGCTCTCGAATGTCTCCCCGACCACAACTTGGGCGTAGGGTTAGCTTGACCAATGATATATATATATATATATATATATATATATATATATATATATATATATATATATATATATATATATATATATATATATATATATATATATATAATATATATATATATATATATATATATATATATATATATATATATATATATATATATATATATATATATATATATATATATATATATATATATATATATATATATATATATATATATATATATATATATATATATATATATATATATATATATATATATATATATATATATATATATATATATATATTAAAACACTTTTAAGGTAAATTTAATTTTTTGAAATGTATTTAAAATTGTTAGGGTATTTTTTACAGTTTCAGAAAGTCGTGCTTCAACTATACTTGTGCCTATATATATATATATATATATATATATATATATATATATATATATATATATATATATATATATATATATATATATATATATATATATATATAAAGTTTTTATTGTAGTTGGTTAATTTTAGATTTTTTTTTTAATTCATATTTGAAATGGTCAAGTTCATATCTTGCCCTGGATTATTGATTAATAAAACCTGAAGCGGTGATATTGTGTATTATTGTTAGACTATATAATGTTTTGAATTATTGTTGTGCGGGGCTGGTAAATAAATGTGACATGACAAAAGATTTTAATACCACTCTGTTCGACAATACGTCATTTTCAAAAAACATTATAAACCCGTAGCGTGAAAGATATTAAGAAAATGCTATTTAAGTTGAAAACATTGTACTTAAAAATTAGTGGTCTAAAAAGAGGCCAGCCGCTTCAAATTTAAGTAATATACTTTTAAGTGTCCATATTTATACTACTATTAATAACTAATATGGCACTTCCCAGAACACTTCCGCAAAAAGAAGATAAACCAAAAACTAACAGTAAAATGAGTAAAATAAGTTACCCAAGCTGAAAACTTGTTGCAATAACGCGTAAGCGAAACAAAATAAAATTGCTTCTCGAATCTGATTCTAAAACTGAAAATGTTAAGAAACTTTTAGATGAGCTTCATACTAAATTTAAAACTTTTCTTGAAGAAAGCAAAACATTTTCCATAACGAAGATAAATATGAATCAGAAATCTAGCAATTTCGATTATGGGACTAAAAACACTATGAAGAAACTAAAATTTTTATGTTAACTGGTTATCTATCAGAAAAAAATATTGAGAATTAATATGGGTGACAGTGCTTCAAATATATATGAAAACTCAAAGGGGAGTAAACGATCTAGTTCCAGTTGTACCCGTACATATATCAGTTATTAGATTAAATTTATTAAAAAAGAAAGCATAACGTATTACAGATGAAGAAGCTTTACATTTAAAAAAGATTGAAAAGCAGCAAAATAATATAAGAAATACAGAAAAGGAACTTTTTGAATATGAACTGAGGCTCAACTATTAGTCGAAGAGCAACATAAGGAAAGAGAGAAGGAACTGAAAAAAAGTCTCAACAATTAGTAGAAGAAAAACATAGGAAAAGAGAGAAGGAATGTATTCAAGAGGAGTAAAAGAAGAATATATGAAAGCAAACTTAAAAAATAGAAATTAAAAGACAAAATACTTACGAAAAACAAATGAAACATTTAATGAGTACGAAGAACAATCTTCTCATTATAGTGACAATAGGACTCATCATAAAGTAAATTTTAAATATCTAGTAAACTTAAAACCTAATGGTGAATTTGTAAATACTAAAGATATTGACAATAAAACTAATAATAAAGGTGACATCGAATCTCAAACCATAAAAATTACCCCTAGTGAAAAAGAAGAAAACTTCATAAATGTAATGATAAAGCAACAAGAAATTATGAATGCAGTTGCAAAAAATCAAGTAAAGTAAATTCTTCCAAAATATGAACAGCAAATATATGATGGAACAGATCCAGCACAATTTCATTCATTCATTCAAAATTTTAAATCAATGATTGCTGATCATTGTGAGAATGATACTAATAAACTTGTTAAAAGTTGCAGAAGTAAAGATTCAAAGATCGGTTAAAATAAAGCCTTAAACATTTTGATAGAAGAATTTGGCAACGAAAGAAAGGTAGCTACTACTTATTTTGATAAACTAAATAATTAGAAAGCGATCAAAAATGAAGACACTATAGCTATGCGAGATTTATCTATTTTTTGATGAGTTGCTACAATCTAATTGGTGATTTGTAACCATTAAATTAACTTAACCGCCTTTATGAAATATATATAATGAAATTGCCATTTAAAATGAGAGATGGGTGGAGAAAAGAAATCAGCAGATTCAAAAGGAAAAGCTCAACAAAAACTTTGATGATTTGACCAGGTATGTTCATGAGAAATCAGATTTATTAAATTTGCCTCCGTATTGCAATATAACATATAAAAGACGAAAAGGTATCAAAAAAGAGTACTGATGGGAAAAAGTATTTTTTACAACTACGAAAAAATTTAAGTCTAAAAACGGGCAATGTGTGGTTTGCAAAAAGTCAAATTATACTATACTCAATTGCTATTTCTTCAAAGAAAAGTCATACGATGAAAACATAAAATTTATACGTGACAAAAAGCTTTGTTATAAATGATTTATTCCTTTTCATATGAGCAAACAATGTAACAAAAATTAAATGCAAAATTTCAATAAGAATCATGCAATAGGCATGCACAAAGAACAGGTTGACAATAAAAATGAACCTAATGTAATATCTCAAGAAAATGTATTAAATAAATTGAGAAATGTCAGGAATGATCATTTAGAAAAAGTAGCCACTGAAACAAAAAATGACAGCGAAATGGAAAAAATAGTTGCTTATGTAGGCAACAAAGGGTCTTGAATCCTGCAGTTCCTGTTAAGGTAAGAGTTCCAAGGATGTGATACAATAGTTTTAATCTATTTAGGAATCGATCTATATTGTACTGATGTATATATGGGTGAAAAACTGCTCAGAAAACTTAAATTAAAAGGTAGGCCTATGGACATCTTTAACAATAATCCATTATAAAAGGGAACCAACAAAAACCATAGTTGTTAACAACCTTAAAGTTTCTGATTTAGATGAAAAAGAAAGAGCTAAAATTCCGGTGGTATATAGCAGAAAATGAGAATAGCTTTTTGATATAAATGATTTACCTAGTCTGAGAGATATCGAAAAATAACTTTTGTAAAGATATACCTTCTAATTTTATAGAAGAATATGAACTTTCAGTAGGCTTAAATCATCCTCATATAATAAAGTCTTTAAAAATTATAAATGGAATAGATGATACGGGAACATATCTTCATAAATTTGACTATTCCTCTATTTCACCTTCAAAATCAGAATCGAATACAAAATGCTTTACAATTTAAAGCTCAGGAAAAATATGACTGATGAACAATTCAAAATTCTTTACATATAAGATTTTTATAATACGACAGACATTGAAAAGGGACCTTCTGTTGATGTAAAATGGAAAGCTAAAGTTGATAATTGTTTAAAGATGGTAATATGAAGTTGCATTGCCATTTTAAGACAATAACAAGAGACAAGTGATGGGACGATTGATGCAATCTAAAAGGAAATTAGAAAGTGATAGGGAATATTACTTAGCCTATTAGCAATTCATGAATCTTATGTTACAAAGAAAATATGCCGAAAAGGTTCCAGAAGATAAAATTTTGACTTCACCAGGAGAAATATGGTATTTATTACATTTTGGTTTTTACCACAAAAAAATATAGAATAAGAATAGTGTTTGACGCCTCCCTTAAATATAAGCTTCTGCAGGGTCCCGATTTAACAAATAATATTCTTGGTATATTATTACGTTTTTCTGAAGAAAAATAAGACAAATATCAGATATAGGAAAATGTTCTACGCAGTAAAGGTTCCAAATCAGCAGAAGGACTTTCTTAGGTTTTTGTGGTACCCTAATGGGGATTTAAATAAGGAGCCCATAGAATATAGTTTCCACTCATATCTTAGTTAGATTTACGTAGCACAGAACAATATTCGATAATTTGAGAAAACTAATGAAAACGATGAACAATGAAAACAATGAAAACAATGAAAACGATCAATCCAAAACAACCACCTTTAGCTAGGAGAAATCTTGATGATTTCACTCCCATCATAAATGTACTCGCTTACCAAGGTGAAGTTCGGCTGAGTTTTCCGTTCAGATACACTATCAAGAAAACGGGAGCCGTGTTAATTCGTCATTGTTATATGTTACTAGCCAAAGTAGAGAACCTCATCGAAGATCCTTTAATAATAACATGCCGAAAAAGCGTAGCCAACGACAAGAGGATTTATAGACGGAGAATTGCACAAACCTAGAGAAAATAGTTTTATGTAAATCGTGAGCTAATAACCAAACCTAACCTAACCTAAAATAATCAGAAAAATAATTTATTATCAATAGTAATTTTGAATTTCTGAAAACATCTCACTGCATCAGTTTAATTAAAATATTCTTATGACACCAACAGAAATTATATTCACAATTCATTTTCAACGATCCACATCTTTAACATTAAATCGAGAATTTGAGTGAAATAAATTAATTTTAAATTTTCTTTTGCAAAAATTACTTGCGGTGAAGCGCAAAAATTGTTAAAAAAAGACGTATTTTTAAATTACTAATAAATTACAATCAAATACCAATCTTTCCGATCTAAATATTTTTTCATCAACATAAAAGAACAAAGCACCATAATAATAATAGTGTAGCCGCAGAGCTTCCCGCACTCTACTATATATTTCTATACTGTGGTTTTTCGGAGGGAACTCTGTAACGCGCGAAGTAGAAAGCACTATCGCTTTATTTGGCTTTTTGGAAGTAGGCTTCAACCGCTTTGTTTACGGTGCTTCTCAATTTTTTATCGGAATTAATCATCTGCTAGTGTCATCGTACGTTATTTCAACATTGTAGATACCAGCCATAACCTGTAGTTGTTTGATTTACAGGTATGGTCCTTTTATAATAGTCTAATTTTTCTATTTCCGTTATTTGGGTTTTGCTACGCCTTTGTACTATATAGGTTTTAGCTTACATTTTTCTGCTATTCTATGTACCCCTTTTCCTTTTTCTCCAGTGCCCTTCGTCGCAAATCCTTGTCATCAAAGCTACTGTGGATTATTGTACAGCAGTACCATCCTCAGCTGTATTACTTTTTCTTTCTGGCACCAGTCAATTTGGCAACCCCACTAGGTAAGAGGCTGTGGTGGGTACCACTCATTGTGGCTATTATTATCATTATCATTATTATTATTATTAGCATTTTTATTTTATCCCTTGCTAATGATCATGATGCACATACTTGCATTGTTGCGGGACAGTGTCAGGAGTGTGGATCATGTCATTACTGCGGGATATCACTAGTTGTTATTATTTGCTATTTCAGCTAGGGTTTTTATTGTTGTTCCTACTGTGTAGAACCAAGTCATCTTTATTTTTGTATTAAAGAGAATACCCCAAGTCTTCGTTTAATCATCCACAAGCAAGTGGTCGTCAGATTAGCAACCACAAAGCATAGAAGCAATAGTGACATTTCTTGTAATATTAAAGATATTAATAACTTAAATAATATTAATAATAATATGTTATTTATTGGTAATAATAAGGGTAAAATATTATCAATAATAACAATGGTAAAATATTATTTATTCATGTCATAATTCTATATTAATAATCATAAAGTATTATTTACTAATATTAGTAATTGTAATAT
The DNA here is from genome assembly GCA_009176605.1 of Armadillidium nasatum. Lineage (NCBI taxonomy): Eukaryota > Metazoa > Arthropoda > Malacostraca > Isopoda > Armadillidiidae > Armadillidium > Armadillidium nasatum. The sequence continues at coordinate 22,646 of SEYY01006958.1, read as the reverse complement.
CAAGGTAATATTTCATTTAATATCGAAGTGTTATTCACTAATTTATTTAATATGTTAATAGAAATACTGATATTTGAAATAATTATAATAATATGTAATAGCTAAGCTATTACATATTATTATAATTATAACTTAATATTAATAGTCGTAATACCAGAGTAATATAAAATAGTTGAAATAATATTAAAGTGTTATTTTCTTATTAATAATAATAATAGATATTGATTGATTGATTTATTTAATATTTGATAATATAATTATTATAATAATAACAGACTAGGAACTGATACAATAGTGCAATAATCTATATTTTAATTAATATTTGAATAGTGATATTAACTGATTGATATTAATAATAGTAATAATAATAATATGATTAATATTGATGATAATTATAGAGTCAGTATGACATTTGATAACTTTGATAATTGATTTGATATTAGTGATAATAGTAGTAACATCAAAGCTATATTTGATAGTAATAACAGTTATAAAATTCAACGAATAATCTAGTATTAATGATAGCAGTATTAGCATATAATGATAGATAATATTAGTATCAGTGTAGTATTTAATAGTAACAGTGATATTAATATCAGCAGTTATAATATTAACAATATTAATGGTAAAGCAATATTCACAAGTAATACTGGGAGTGATATCAATGAAATATCTAACAATTAACTCGATATTAACATTAGTAGTATTGAAGCAATAATTATCAAATTCAGTTCAAATAAATGAATAATTAATTAATAATTAATAATTAATAAATAATAAATAATATATAATTTAACGATAATACTTTAACGATAATAGTGATAAAACGGTATAATATAATAATAGAATATAATAATATAATGAGATAATAATATATTATTTCTATTAACCAATATATTAAACACAGCATATATATATATATATATATATATATATATATATATATATATATATATATATATATATATATATATATATATATATATCATAGACAGAGTTATTAAATTCTTTTGCTTTGTATTCACTCTTAAGATAAATTTAAAAACAATTCTAAATATAAATTCGAAGAAATATTTATGTTGAATGTAAATATTAATATTTAAAAATATTAATATCGATATTTAGAGTGTTTAAATATAATATTTAATTATGAATTTAATTATAAAATTAATAATAATAATAGAACCGATATTTAAATTAATAAATACGAAATAATATTTTGATTAGAGCATTTCAAATATTAATTTATAACAACTTTTAAATTACCAAGTGAAATAAATGATTGTGCATTAATATATCCATGTACACATTAATATATGTATTCACAATATGTTGATAAAATATATTATATTTTATATGTATACTATATGTTTGTTTGTCTATTTCAGAGAGGAGGGTCTCTGTCTCATTTCTTAGTTTCATTTCAATTGTTTGATTCCTTTTTGTTTTTTTATTTTGCATTTAAAATAGTTCAGTAACCACATAGAATGGTAGAGATTTAAACATAATATTTTATGATATTACAATTATTTTGGATTCCAAATGGAAATTATATATGCAAGACTCTTGAAGAACAATTTGTAACAGCTGATGTAGAGTCCACAAATCCTAACCGGCAATTTTTGAAGATACATAACTTAGGAAACAACTACTGACAACCAGTTAGAAATTTTAAAAACTGGCTTTGTTTAGGAAGGGTGTTGTGCAGAATTTACTTTTTGATTTGATTTAAGTAAATAAAATAAAAAGCACCTATTTTCACTTATTCCTACTATTTTATTTGATTTATTTGAAGAAATTTATTTGTTTCCATTTTATTTAAGTTCGAGCAAAGTATCTTAATTAGAGATATCAAATATGATACGTTTGATATCCTGTTCACCGTCGAGTCCTGTCATCTTCACTGACGACCGTCGAATCTACGTTAGGTATTTCATGTTAGACACGATCTTGTACCACACACGGTCCACCTGTTAATCCAATTCATCGTATAGAAAACTGGAAGTGTCATGAAGAGACACATTGTCAGTGGAAACGGCATATATATATATATATATATATATATATATATATATATATATATATATATATATATATATATATATATATATATATATATATATATATATATATATATATATATATATATATATATATATATATATATATATATATATATATATATATATATATATATATATATATATATATATATATATATATATATATATATATATATATATATATATATATATATATATACAGAAGAGGGAAAATCATAAATTGTCCACACTTCCGTCATATCTTTCGTTAGGTTGACCACACTACGTTGAGAGCTCACACAATGAAAAATTGTTCTGAGATATGGTGACTCAGATTTGACCCCGAACGTTCCAGTGTTCTGATTGGCGTTACATTGCAAACATAGCACCGCGATTAGCAGTTTGCACCAAATGATTAGATTTCTGTGCTCTGAGGGTGTGTCAGGATCTGAAATTTATCGCAGACTCTCAAAGAAATACACGAACAGAGCATTACCACTGTGAAGTATTTTTTATTTTAATTTATTTTATTTGTAGTTTAGCACCACTTACGGGGAACCATTTAATAGGATGGGGTAGAAATAAAAGAACCCAACCTAGCCTAAGTCTAACGTAAATCTCTCAGGTGAGTACAGATGGAGGTTTTAAAGAAAAACAGACAGAATATAGTAGGAAAACGGGTAATGGCAAAGAGTTCCAGAGAACAGAAGTGGCCGGAAAAAAGGAGGCACCACAACAGCAAATCTGATGTTTGCACATAAACTTCAAGAGAAAGCATGGTTCACATTGTGCTACAAGCCAGACACGTTGTTGGTCGAACGTAAGAGATCAATTTCCTCTAGCATATGCCATTGTAGTACCTATAGAAAAGAGATGGTACACCAATGTCACATCATAGACTTAGACTCAATCCTATCCAAAAGAATGGAGGGACCGGAGCCACCCTCAGATTTGAGAAAGTACTCCATTCAAGGGCCCTTTAATTGGAGCAACTGTTTAGAAGAAAAATATTCCCGCAATCTGAATAGGATTCCCTGCTTCTTTGAAGACGCCTTAGCAACCATTGTGACGTGAGGTTTCTAAAATAGTTTATTGCTTATGTTCAGACCTAGAATGCTTATGTTGCTTACAGGTGAGAAGGGAAAGTCATCGAAAGAGATGGAGATATTGGAAGGTGTTTTTGAGAGAGGATATGAAGAGGATGAAATTTTGATGACCTGAAAATTTCACAACGTCGAGGTGACCCCATCGGGAAATCACTTCCAGATAAGCAAGAATAGATTCAGAAAGCTAAAGACGAGAAGTAATTCTTGAAACAAAAAAGGGGGCAGATTTGAAATGAGTAGAAGAATGGATAGTTGAGTCATCTGCATAAGAATGAACGAAGTTAGAAGTGAAGCTAAGAAGATTGTTGATGAAAAGTAGGAATAAAGTTGCAGATAGAACAAAACCCTGAGGAACATCACATTTGAAAGAAAAGAAGGGAGAAGTTGCTTCATTGATTAGTGCCAATATGAAGGGATCAGAGAGAAAACTAGATATGATAAAGCAAAGAGGAGGAGGAAACCCAAAGAAGGGAGTTTGGAGAGTACTTGTTACACATGATATAACAGGTCAAAGCCTTGGAAATACAAAGTGTCACCACACAAGACTACCCAAAATTCATAACAGCATAAGATAATAAAAGAGTATGATAGGAAAGTAAGTTACCAGTAGACCTCGAACGTCGAAAGCCATACTGATGATCAAAGAGAATAGAGTAAGATTCCAGATGATCAAAGCGACGAGAGTTAAGGAGAGTTTTAAAGATTTCAGACAGAACAGAAGTGAAAGCTATAGGGCGATAGTTAGAGGGATCAGAGCTGCCAACTCTCTTCTGGATCGGCTGAACATATTTGCGCTTCCAGCATTGAGTAAAAGTATTAGTTATTAAGGAATAGAGTTGAAAGAAGACAGGCGTCAGTTCAGATACACAATCCCTTAGAACACTGAAACTTGTAGTCAGAGACATTAATTAAAGTTGCTATTGAGAGAATCCCTGTCCAGATCGGTTTCAAACAGATACAGAAGATAAAGACGAGAGTTAGAGAATTGAGACTCCATAGATTCAATATTAACACAAAAGACACCCGACGTTCACAGTGTCAGTAGAGAGGTCTCTTCGCCGACTCCTACATCCTCTCAATCTAGACATTCAAAGAAACACAAAGACTTTCAAACACGCAAATGCGCAGTCACATGAACGTTCATACACAAGCAACAAACTAAACTAATGTTAAAATTGAAACCTAAGACAAAATACATAAAAAACACAGCAACTACATTAAGCAGTTTTTAATTAAAAACCCTTAAAACAACAACAACTAAAAAAAATTAAGATTGATGGGCAAACAGATATGATTATAATAAAAGAAACTATTTAAAACTTATCTCAAAATTAAAGTTGGTAAAAGTTGCCGTCAGCATAAAGTTTTTAACCATTGAAGCTCAAATGCATTAAAAATAAAACACTTCACGAATAATAATGATAATAAAACACTAAAAACAATATCATGGATATTGAAATTAAAAGTAAATATGACTAATGAATGTAGGAATGAGTGTATCGAGAAATACAATAATGGATGGACAAGCGTCCAACCTAAATGAAAAATAGAATATAAAGCCAAAATGTCGAAAAACTAAGTAATGACACTGCATCACCAGTTATATATATGTTTTAAGGCTCATTTACTGATTTTTTAGCATTTAATGACCTTTTAGACTAAATTTAAATTGTAATGGAGTAATACTATGAATATTTATGAATCTTTCTTTACCCATATATAGATCTGGAGTAATTATTAAACTTATGAAAATTCACCTACCTGAAGCTTCAGAAATCTTAAAACAGCTCAAAGGTAGAAGAAGAATGAAGAACAGCACAGGAGTCACACTTAAAATGCCATACCAAGTTGTAAGAAGCAGGAGAAATGAAGATATCTGAAAAAAACAAAACATTTTAGACCAAGATGTAGTGGATTGGTATAAAAATACAGACTTAATACAGCAAAGGGAAAGAAAGAAATTTATAAATATTCCCTTTAAAACTACAAGAAAGGAGCAGTTGGAGTCTATTCGTCATGGAGAATCTGAATTTCCCTCTTTTCGGCATATCACGAATTATACCTACGAACGAGGTCGAACAAAGATTGGAGGTGGGTAGTGTTAGAGAGATATGGAAAAAAGTAAGTTTATCTAGGAAGATAAATTAGAAAATAATAAGAGGATTGAGTTTAGGAAAGGAAAGACTTAGAAGGTATTTGAGGGGAAAAGAAAAAATTAAGGATTAGAAATGTAAGAATATGAGATTCGACTAGTGGGACGAGAAAATGAAGGGGTACTGAAATGATATGAACACTTGTTCAAGATGAACGATAAAGGATTGATTAAGAAGGTTTCCCTGTCTAAAGTGATAGGTAATAAGGGAAGGAGCAAACCTAAATGGAGATGACTTGTTAGAAAGGAGATACTAATTAATAGGAAAAAGTATAAATATATATATATAAATATGAGTGAAGGAAATAAATAAAGTTAAAACAGAGACATTGGAGAAAGGTTATGCATTGGACGTTCCTTTAAGGACTTCAAGCAATTGTTAAACATGAAAAATACAAGCCATTAATCAACTTTAAAATATGGTATTCCATGGTCAGTCTAGTAGTTTACAATTAATTGAACAATCCGGAACTATATATATATATATATATATATATATATATATATATATATATATATATATATATATATATATATATATATATATATATATATATATATATATATATATATAATTATATAATATATTATATATAAAATGGAAATCATTTCATAAAAGCTCAATTTTGAATAAAAATAAAATAAAAACATTGAGAAGGGCTTAATTGAACTGTGATTGGCTGAACCTGAGATAATCTCCATTTTATATAAATATTTTATTTCCAGCTTAATAGGAAAAACTCCTGTTGACGACTATATATATATATATATATATATATATATATATATATATATATATATATATATATATATATATATATATATATATATATATATATATATATATATATATATATATATATATATATATATATATATATATATATATATATATATATATATATATATATATATATATATATATATATATATATATATATATATATATATATATATATATATATATATATATATATATATATATATTATATATATATATATATATATATATATATAATATATATATATTATAATTAAAACCCCACAGGAAAATTAAAACACAAATTTTTTAAAAAAGAGCGAGGCTTTCGAAGGAACAACCGTCCTTCCTCTTTCAGGCTCAAGGCTTGAGCCTGAAAGAGGAAGGACGGTTGTTTCCTTCGAAAGCCTCGCTCTTTTTTATAAAAATTTGTGTTTTTTTTTTCCTGTGGGGTTTTAATTGTGTAAAACAAAACACGGTTATAGTGTTCTTTCTATCCATATATATATATATATATATATATATATATATATATATATATATATATATATATATATATATATATATATATATATATATATATATATATATATATAAAGGGTGGTTAAATTGTATGGGCCGATGTTAAATGTGAACCACACCTAAACGTCAAGTTTTTTACTGCATTTCATTTGACTTTTTTCAATTTCAGACTTACTCAATTTGAACCATGGAAAGATAACACAATGGAGCAACGTGTTAAAGTTATTCAGGCTTATTATGAAAATGGGCGTTCAAATCAAAATGCATATCGTGCACTTCGTGATTTTTTTTGTCAATTTAATTCGTCCAAATGTGCGTACAATCGGAAAAATCGTGAAAAAATTTGAGCAAACCGGGTCTGTAGGAGATTTGAAAAGACCAGTGCATGCTCGTACAGCTCGTACTTGCAGAAAATATTGCTGCTGTTCGCGATAGTGTGGCTGAGGAGCCATCCACTTCAACTCGTCGTCGTGCCCAACAATTGCACCTCTCACGCTCGTCGTTGATGAACATTATGCATAAAGACTTGCATTTAAACGCTTACAAGGTGCAATTGACTCAAGAACTAAAGCCTCTTGACCATACAAAACGTCGTAAATGGTCAGAATGGTGGAAAGAAATGGCAACAGTGGATGATCAATTTTCGAGGAAAATCATCTTCAGTGATGAGGCACATTTTCACCTCAGTGGATTCGTCAATAAGCAGAATTGCCGCATTTGGGCGAATGCTAATCCAAAAGTGATTGTCGAAAAACCAATGCACCCACAAAGAGTGACTGTTTGGTGTGGTTTATGGGCTGGCGGCATCATCGGGCCGTATTTTTTCCAAAATGAGGCCGGTCAGGCAGTTACTGTGAATGGTGTTCGCTATCGTGAGATGATAACGAACTTTTTATGGCACGAATTGGAAGGTATGGATGTTTACGATATGTGGTTTCAACAGGACGGTGCCACTTGCCACACAGCTAACGAAACAATGGCTATTTTGCGCGACAAATTCAATGGCCGTGTTATCTCACATGGTAGTGATGTCAATTGGCCGCCAAGATCATGTGATTTGACACCGTTGGACTTCTTTCTTTGGGGTTATTTGAAAGAAAAGGTGTACGTCGATAAGCCAGCAACAATTCAAGAGCTAAAGGATGAGATAATTCGGCACATTAACGGCATAGAAACCCAATTATGCCTCAGCGTCATCGAAAATTTGGACCATCGGATGGAGTTGTGCCGCCGAGGTCGCGGCGGCCATTTGGCCGATATTTTGTTCCATACATAATTGAACCATACCATATTATCATAAAAAAAAGAAATGACAATAAATTCCTAAGTAATTTGTGTTTTATTCAAAATCAACATCGGCCCTTAAAAATTTAATCACCCTATATATATATATATATATATATATATATATATATATATATATATATATATATATATATATATATATATATATATATATATATATATATATATATATATTATAGTGGTGTTCCAAAGGGTTCTGTCCTATCTCCAACATTTTTTCTGCTTTCAATAATGACCTTCTTTCCATTACTTCATCTCCTATCCACTCTTATGCTGATGATTTCACCCTTCGTTACTGCTTCCAGTTTGAAAAACACCCCACCCAACAGCAGTTTATAAACTCGAGAAGGGTAGCCTTGAAGCAGCAATCCTCTGATCTTTCACGTATTTCAAATTAGAGCAGGGAAAGCATGGTTGTTTTCAATGCCTCAAAAACTCAATTCCGAGATGTCCAGATACACGGTGTTTGAAAGTATGCAAGTCAAAGGAAGTTGGGAAAACAGATAAAGGGAGTGTGTTCCAGATTTTACCAGTAGAGTATACGTAAGATTGAACATAGCGGTTAAGTCTGGTTCGGAGAGTTGGACAGAGAAAGGATGAGACTGTGTAGAAAGACGTGTCGCACGAGCTCTTCTCAATGGAGGAGGTATGCAACCAGAGAGTTTAGAAGAGCAGTGTCCGTTGTAATAGCGATATTAAAGAGAGAGTGACGCAACAATTCGACGAGCAGAAAGAGATTGGAGAGAGTTAATAAGAGCAGAAGAGTTGATGAGAAGAAAAGCCATAGACTCCACTTTCTCAAAGATAGCTGTATGAGTGGAACCACACCAGACGTGCGAAGCATACTCCATACAGGGATGGATAACACCCCTATAGAGAGCAAGCAACTGGGGTGCAATAATTAAGGAGGCGCCTCAGAACACCCAACCTCTTAGAAGCGTGTTTGGAAAGAGAAGTAATGTGATCTTTCCAAGAAAGATCACGAGAAAAGGTTACATCAAGAATTTTAAGAACAGATGAAGATTTGAGTTGTGTGCTTTCGTTGAAGATAAAAAAAAAAAAAAAAAAAAAAAAAAAAAAAAAAACAAAAAAAAAAAAATAAAAAAAAAAAAAAAAAAAAAAAAAAAAAAAAAAAAAAAAAAAAAAAAAAAAAAAAAAAAAAAAAAAAATAATTGTGTAGAATATTGTGTCGAGTAGAAAGAAGGAGCAATTGAGTTTTTGAGGCATATGTTTTCTCTGTCCCAATTTGAAGTACGTGAAAGATCAGAGGTTAATTGCTCCAAGGCTACCCTTCTCGAGTTTATCAACTGCTGTTGGGTGGGGTGTTTTTCAAACTTGAAGGAATAATGAAGGGTGGATTCATCAGCATAGCAGTGGATAGGAGATGTTGTAATAGAGAGAGGATCATTAATGAAAATTAGGAAAAGTGTTGGGGATAGGACAGAACCCTGATAAACACCACTATTAATATATTTAAATTAAGAATGGTGGCCGTCTACAACAGCTGCTATAAAACAACTTGAAATTAAATTAGTGAAAAAATCATAGAGAGAAGGATAAATACCGAAAAAGGGAAGTTTAGAAACCAAAGCTTTGTGTCAGACTCTATCAAAGGCTTCCGATTTGTCCAGCGCCACAGCAAAAGATTCACCGAAATGCCGAAGAGTGGAGGACTAAGAGTCAGAGAGTAGGAAAAGATGATCACCCGTAGAGCGTTTCTTACAAAACCCATTCTGGCGACCTGAGATAAGATTAGAAGAATTGAGATGTTTCCAAATCTTCCCGTTAAGGATAGATTCGAAAACTTTAGAGAGAACGGAGGTCAAAGAAATAGGACGGTGGTTGAAGAGTTGAAAGGGGTCCCCTTTCTTCCCTTCTTCGGCACAGGTTGAATGAGCGCAAGTTTTCAGAAAGAAGGGAAGGTTGAAGTAGAGAGGCAAAGACGAAATTGTTTACCGAGGCACGGTTCAAGCTCGGAAGCACAAGTTTTAAGAACAACAGGAGGGATATTATCAGGACCGTACGCCTTCTTAGCATTAAGCTCAGAGAGAGAGCAGAAATGACGTCTTTTGAAGACGGATGTAGGATGCAGGATGTAAGACATTTATAAAGGTATAAAATTATATATATATATATAATATATATATATATATATATATATATATATATATATATATATATATATATATATATATATATATATTTTTTTTTTTTTTTAAAGTTCACATCTCACGGGCATTGCCCTATTCGAAGAGAGGA
>SEYY01006958.1:0-2500 GCA_009176605.1 Armadillidium nasatum | reverse complement strand
TTAGAAGCTGGTATAGAAAGAGAGATAATGTGAACCTTCCAAGAAATCTTTTTTCCCGGTTAAAATAAGACCATTTCTAGCACTTTTTCGAGTCTAAAACTGATAAAAAGTTTTTTCTTTTTTGAAAATTTGACTCTTTTCAAATAAATGGCGTGGCCAAACCACTTTTCGGAATGACCTGAAATTTGGATTGTATATTCAGAATTCTATTGGCAACAAAAATTTATTAGAGATATTTGTGCCCGGAGTTTTAGAAAAAATGTTATAAGCCCAAAACTGAAGAACTATTGATTTTTTTTTTTAAATCCATCTTTTCGGTCAAAAAAATTTAAAACAAAACTACAACTATAACATTCATTATTTTTGGTGGGTGCACAGAGGAGGACGGCTACAAATTCTCTATACTATATTTCGATACTATTCGTTGTTTCGAGATATTCTCTCAAAAAAAAAATTTTTGAAAATTTCAAAAATTTTAAAAGTTTGAGAGGCTATATCTAACTACAAACAAAAAGTATTTAATAATGCACTAAATAAAAATTGAAGCCCTGTCTTTCCTCTAAACAATATTTAAAAAATAAAGAAATTAGTAGGTAGCGTTTTTTTTAAATAACTTTTTCTCCGGAAGGGTAAGATTTTTACAAAATAAATTTCAAGTTTTTATAACTTTTTTTTCTAGATGTGATATAAAAAATCTGTTCCACCAATGCAAAAATTAGGGCTAAGATTATTCTTGCTTTCATGTGGACCATGGTTTTGACCCCGCTATTCATGTTTTTACAACTTTGGGTCCAAATAACTTTCAAACCGTTATAGACTCAGAAATGTAAAAGGAAGAATGTAAAAAAAAAATTAATAAATATAGATATAGAATAAAAAATTACAAATAAATATATAATATATTATAATATATATATATAATATATATATATATATATATATATATATATATATATATATATATAATATATATATATATATATTATATATATATATATATATATATATATATATATATATATATATATATATATATATTATATATATATTATATATATATATATATTGAATTTGTGTGTGTACAAGGTACTCGTAAATAAAAAACGTTTGTAGGGGTACGGAAGGAAAAAAAATGTTGGGAACCGCTGCTTTAAAAATCAAAAGTGGAAAAAATTGATACCCTAAATTTATTATACTCAAATAATAAAAAAAAATATTTCAAACAACTATAAGAAATTTTTTTTCTTCTTGCTTTTTTAAAATTTCTCTTTATTCTGTTTCTTTGACCGCTCCGTTTCTGCTAGTGAATGTTTTTGTGTTTTGATTTTAGATGCCCCATAAAGATTGGTTGAAATTTTTTTACTTGCAGCACCCAGAGGTTCTCTTCTAATTCCTGACTGCAGATGTTACATTAGCTAAAAAATGATATGTATAAATGTAGTTATATGATAATTTTATACTTACATTTTTTCTAACTTTACTTTGGGCTTATATGTAAGCTGTTGAATCACTATATGATCAAAAAAATTCTATTTTTTAATTTTTGTTACTTATTATACAAAATCTGTAATTTTCTGAAATTTCAGAATGCATTTAATCATTAATTAGTGAATGTTGACTATTCTCTCTTTCTTATAATTAAATAACCTCAATTAATTTATCTAATTTTTTTACCTAAAAGTTCAGTACTTTAACTTTTCAAATTTTGGCAACCCCGTCCAGACCCGGCCCCGGCCCGGCAAAATTCCAGCCCCAGTCGGTCCCTAGCTGCAATAGAACGATGAAAGGAGAGAGAGAAGGTTACAGATGAAGGACAGGTACCGAAAGAGGGAAACTTGAAAATCAAAGCTTTGTAGACTCTATCAAAAGTTTTTGGTATGTCACTCTAAAGTAAAGATTTACCGAAATTCCGAATTGCAGAAGAAATATCACAGTGAAGAAAAAGATGATTACATTAGAGCATTCTTTCCAGACATACTGATGTCAGGGACAGATATATATATATATATATATATATATATATATATATATATATATATATATATATATATATATATATATATATATATATATATATATATATATATATATATATATATTATATATATATATATGAGTAAACTATAATTTCCATCATATTTTGTAGCGATGTTTTGTTACGTTTACCGAAAAATGTATTACTATTGCTATATCGGATAAATCTTTCGAGAAGAACTGATGTTTAAAATTTTAAAGTAATTACTATTTACGCAATGAACATATATTAATCCGACGAAATCGTAGGTAATCTCATCTACTATGCTTTCGAATGTTAATAGCTTAGTTCGTTCGCTGTCATATTGCCTGTCCTTCTAACCTAACAACGTTATATATAGTATCTTCAAAATGGTATTTACTTCACACTATTCTAAACCGCTAACTCTGGGAAAATTACACGTGGCAAGCCTTATAAACGTTTTTCCAAGAGTGAATAGCAAATTGTGTAGTTAAAAATAATATC
>SEYY01006957.1:42500-46973 GCA_009176605.1 Armadillidium nasatum | reverse complement strand
ATATGTGGTGTGGTAAATTATTGTACGAAAAATGTAATTAGAATTAAGATATTTGTAAGCAACTCATTTACTACCACATCTATGGAACTAAGCAAGCTTGAGTCACGCTAGGAAGGAAGTTCCTCGCTATGTCTCTCTCTTGGATTGGTGTTCCTACTGACAACACGTACTGTTGTAACTCTCGTGAATCCTTATCTCAGATATTCTTTAACAAACTGCTAATCATATAAGTTCTCTTTTGTATATCAATATTAATAACTATACTTGCAATAAAACTGTGTTTACCTACATTTAGTTATTATTAACTTATAAAAAGCAATCAACAACAAAGGATTGCTATTATATATATATTATATATATATATATATATATATATATATATATATATATATATATATATATATATATATATATATATATATATATATATATATATATATATATATATATATATATATATATATATAATATATATATATATATATATATAATATGAATGATTTTAAAACCTAATTATTTAAGATCAACTTTGAATGATGTCGAATGATGCAGTGAATATAATTATTATTTTTTCAATCATCAATTATATTAGAGCTACGAAAATGAATTGTATTAATGGGGTGAATGATGACAGCTTACATAAACAATAAATTCACACAGTTTTAAACAAATGAAAATTCATATTTCGTGTTACAATACCATTATTGACATTTTCTTAACGTTAATATGCAATAAAATATTTTTTTCGTTTCTGTGATAGACGGTAGACAAGTGGCGTGCAAATCGTTAAATTTTAGATGCAACTTTATTTCGGCATATCACTGTTGACTCTGTTTTTCTTCTGAGTTCGAAATATAAAAAGAAAAGTATATATTTTGTATATTATGAATTTCACAATATTTTTCATGAAATTTATTTCTTTATATTATCGACTTTCGGGAAAAAATTATTGGAACATTGGTGAGACAAATAAGAAAAATGTGAAGCTCAAAATCTCCAAACTTTGGTTGGGATGGTTTGTCATTTACGCACTGATTTTATTGTACATTATATTGGTTTCGACGTTAAATGTTACGCTACATTACCGTAGATTTGACGCTGATTTCAAAGCACTTTTAACAGCTATTAAAGGAATTACATGTTCGACCTTTTATTTGTGGCAAGTATTTAAAAGCCGCTACGCTTTTCATTTTATCAACAAAAAGATCAAAATTATTCAAAATGAAATACAAAAAATGGAAAAGAATTATAAAATCCAGGTCACAATTGCTCTCCTTGGGGCCTTCTTTCAAATTATTCTTCTTGCAATAAAATGTAAATACATGACTACGTTCATATGTGCGTCAAATTTAGTATTTAAAATTGAAGAAGTATCATTTTATTTCATGTGTATAGGTTTAACTCTTCTGTACAGACTTATCGTCAGGCAACTGAAACATAAAACATTTAAGTATCTAAATACTTTATCGCTAAACACAGATTTAAGTACAGTAAGGATAAATGATAAACATGCGTTTTCAGATTCAGGAAAAGATGTTCCACTATTTCCAAACTCCAACTACGACAACAATTTCTCAAAATTTTTAAATCAAATCGAAAAAATAACCAAATTGAAAAGTGAAATTGAAAAACAAACAAACTATGGTGCTTTTTGTTCAATTCTTTGTTTTTTCTTTGTCACATTTTACACAGTTCATCATTTGTTGGCATTTAGTTTTAAAGATCATGGCGGAATTCTGAGGGTGGCCTTGTGCTGTATGTCCATTTTTCTTTTGTATTCATCAGGTGACGTAGTTCAGGAAATGGTAAGGTTTAGTTGGCATGACCTAATAAAATGTACAATTAAGTGAATGATAATCATAATAAGGATACTACTACTACTACTACTACTACTACTATTACTACTACTACTACTACTACTACTACTAATAATAATAATAATAATAATAATAATAATAATAATAATAATAATTGCCGTTTACCGTGGCTCAAACGGTAAAGTGATTGACTCACGTGCTTGAAGGCGCCGGTTCGATCCCACTTGGGGATCCTAGGTATATACTACCTAGAAAAGTTCCTCTCCTAGAATAGGGCAATGCCCGTGAGATGTGAACTTTTTATTTAAAAAAAAAAAAAAAAAAAAAAAAAACAATAATAATAATAATAATAATAATAATAATAATAATAATAATAAAATTTTATGTCACTGGGCTTTTTACCTATATATAATATATAAAAATAATTCTAAAAATGGAAGTTTAATTTTTTATATATTATTATTATTATTATTATTATTATTATTATTATTATTATTATTATTATTATTATTATAAGTAGTAATAGAAGTTGTCGAAGTAGTAATAGCCTTAGTCGTAGTAGTAGCAGCAGTAGTAAACTAAATGAGATTTAACTTATAAAGAAATTTTTATAAAAATTATCTTTTTTTTAAAAAACGTAACTTTCCTTCCAAACTCTGAAACTGCTAAATTAGCATAATTTAAACTGTACACTGCAAAAATTGTCCTAACGAATCGTTGGGACAAGTGGCAAAAAATGTCACAGTAACATTTTCAATAGAGAAAAGACATATTAAGCATATGAAATTCGCTTCACCGATTTATTTTCTAATAAAAATAACTGAAAAAATTCGTTGTAATATTTTTGCCACTTGTCCCAACGATTCGTTAGGACAATTTTTGAAGTGTTCAGAAATATCAAGTCACTGAAACATATTGAATAAGAGTGTCCCTTTATATTCGGTATAATATATATGAATAAGATTATTAATTATTAAATATATAAGATTATTAATTATATAATATATAAGATTATTAATTATATTATAGATAAATGATATGACTTAAAGTTTTACTGTCTTATTCATGCAATACTTTCTCAAATGTTTTTAAGACAATTAATTCGCCTTAAAGAAATATAAACTAATTTACTTTATATTTAATAATTTTCGGGGGAACTATTAAAAAATTATTGCCCCCCCCCCTCAAAAAAAAAGTATTAAAAATATTTATCAATATAAAATTTTCTTATATTATTATTATTATTATTTATTTATTTATTTATTTATTTATTTTTTGGCTTTAATATATTACACAATATTCAAATTTTTTAACATTAGAATGAATTACCGTAATTTTAGTTATATCTTTACTATGCTCATCAAAATTGTTTCCTAAACGGAGATATTCTGATAATTGCTTAATGTGCTTCTTGACGACGAACGCTCCTAAAAAGTAGGGAGGTCGAGCACAAACATCTTGGCCACGATATTTATATTTAGACAACACACGACCCTTGAAAGTAAAGAGGTCGGGGGTACAAATTTCGTGCCCACGATACTTATACTGATTACTTGACTATAAATATAAATTTACTTTACGAATGGAAAACGAATCGCACGCGACATTTCTTTTATACAAATTCATTTTAAACTATTTTAACATTTTTGCACTTTTTTTCACAAAGTCACAGGGAAAAAATGGTAAGGTTTAGTTGGCATGCCCTAATAAAATGTACAATTAAGTGAATGATAATTATAATAAGGATACTTCTACTACTACTACTACTACTACTACTACTACTACTACTGCTACTACTACTACTACTGCTACTACTACTACTACTAATAATAATAATAATAATAATAATAATTATAATAATAATATTAAAATTTTATGTCACTGGGCTTTTCACCTATATATTTATATAAAAAAAATTAAAAAAAAAATAAAAATAAAAATAATTATAATTATTTTATTATTATTATTTTTATCATATTATATTATTACAAAAATTAAAAGACATATTGAATGTTTTCTGATTTCGTTATTTTTATTTTGTTTTTCAAAATTTCCATTATTTATATTTTATATTTCCAAAATACTTTAATTAAGTTATTAATTACCAAGATTTTTTTTTTTAATATGCAAGAAACAATAAATTGATTTAGTCACATTTTAATATGGGAAGGTATAAAGGGAAATAGTATATATATATATATATATATATATATATATATATATATATATATATATATATATATATATATATATATATATATATATATATATATATATATATATATATATATATATATATATATATATATATATATATATATATATATATATATATATATATATATATATATATATATATATATATATATATATATATATATATATATATATATATATATATATATATATATATATATATATATATATATATATATATATATATATATATATATATATATATATATATATATATATATATATATATATATATATATATATATATATATATATATATATATATAATATATATATAATATTATATATATATATATATATATATATATATATATATATATATATATATATTATATATAATATATATAATATATATATATATATATATATATATATTATATATATATATATATATATATAT
>SEYY01006957.1:17500-35000 GCA_009176605.1 Armadillidium nasatum | reverse complement strand
ATATATATATATATATATATATATATATATATATATATATATATATATATATATATATATATATATATATATGCGAATTGTAGATCAAGAGTGAGGGTGAAGAGAGAACTATCGGATTGGTTTAGCATAGGAGTGGGATTGAGACAGGGGTTTGTAATATCTCCATGTTATTTAATCTATTGATGAATGGTTTACTTAGAAAAATGGAGAGAGAAGGGAAGAGTATTACGTTGAGAAATATGGAGGGTGAATGTGAAGTGAATGTTTTACTTTTTGCAGATGATGCGGCATGTGTTGGTGGCAGAATCTGGAGAAAAGATGAGAATACTTGTGAGAGAGTTTGAAGGGAAATGTGCAAACACGAGATTGAAATTCAATCCAGCGAAGAATAAAGTTATGAGGATTGGAGGTGGGGATGAGGAAATGTGGAGGGAGGAATTGGTTTGTAGAAGTGTGAGAATGGAAACTTGAGGAGGTGAATGAATTCAAATATCTAGTAATGTTGGGTGGAAGGTAAGGGTGGGACGGAAAAAGGAATAAAGAACAGAGTGGTAGAAGGAATGAAAGTATTGGGGGCCAAGAAAGGAAAAATTTCGAAAGAAATAAAGATAAGAATGTTTGAATGTATGTGTTCACCTTCTGTATTGTATGTGTGTGAAACATAGACGATAAGTGCTCGGTCGAGAAAAAGTTTCAATGTCTTTGAGATGAAAGATTTGAGAGCGATATATAAATTGAGAAGGATTGATAGGATTAGAAATGAAAGAATAAGGGAGATGTGTAAATGGAAGAAGGGTGTAATTGATAGAGAGGAGGAGGATGTGCTAAAATGGTTTGGACATATGTGAAGAATGAAAGAGAACAGAATGGTTGGCAAGGTACGTAGATCCGATGTAGATAGGGGAAGGGTAGGGGGAGGGGAAGGCCGAAGTGGAGATGGATGGATGGAGTGAGAGTGATTTTGATGGAAGGAATTTGAGTTTAGACGAGGGTAGAAGATTTGTGGAGACAGAGATGGAGGGAGGTGGTGAAAGCGTTGAAAGGTAAGAATAGTTATGTTTGTAAGGGAATTGTGGCGGGCACCACCTCACGAAAGTGGGAAAGGTGATAGTGATATATATATATATATATATATATATATATATATATATATATATATATATATATATATATATATATATATATATATATATATATATATATATATATATATATATATATATATATATATATATATATATATATATATATATATATATATATATATATATATATATATATATATAATTACATCCGCATCCGCATCCGCATCCGCATCCTCATCAAAATTAACATCCGCATCCGCATCATCCGCATCGGCATTTTCGAAAATTCAACATCCGCATCCGCATCCGCATCCGCACTTTCGAAAATTCAAAATCCGCATCCGCATCCGCATCCGCACTTTCGAAAATTCAACATCCGCATCCGCATCCGCATCCGCATCCGCACTTTCGAAAATTCAACATCCGCATCCGCATCCGCATCCGCACTTCTCCAAAATTCAACATCCGCATCGCGCATCCGCAAATTGGAAAATATGACATCCGATCCATCACTATTATATATATATATATATATATATATATATATATATATATATATATATATATATATATATATATATATATATATATATATATATATATATATATATATATATATATATATATATATATATATATATATATATATATATATATATATTAGTTAATCATCCTGAGAAGGAAATCAAAAGTTTTACGACGTTTCCATCTACAACATGTTTAATCTGAATAAAAAGTCTTTACTCACTGTAAGTAAATCAATTAAAATTTTGAATGTTTCTATATTTTTGGGGTGGGTGGGGGGGGGGATAATATAATTACATATTACTATTTGTATAGCTTATTTTTTCATTTATTTATTTATTTATTTATTTATTTTTGAGGAGGGGTGGATATTATAAATATTACTATTTTACTTTTTGTAGTTTTTTTTTTTTTTGGGGGGGGGGGAGGGAAGGATAATATAATTACATATTACTATTTGTATAAAGCTTTTTTTTTTTTCTTTTTTTTTAAGGTGTTAGAACCCTCTAAATTTATTAAACTTTATGTATGAATATGTTTCTTGGATATGTAACAGTAAATGTAATAAACACTGAAGATGTAAATGCATGGCACACGAACAATTGCCTACGGGTGAACTCTGAACTCAATATTTCCGACCCGTGAGTGGTTATCAAAATTGAATATTTATTTTTATTTATGTTAATAAAGGCCTTTAAAATCCCCGACACAAACCATTGTTTTCTAAACATTTCCATAGAAATAATTCTTTTAAGTTCATACCTCACGGACCTTGCCCTATTTGAGGGTGGGAACTTTCTAAGAAGTTTATTCTTGGAATCCACACGAGGAATTGAACCAGCACATTCAAGCATATGATTCAATAGTTCTGCCGCTTTTAACGTAAATTAGCATTTGGACTGTGAAATTGGAACTAGAATCGGATTCTGGATTCTGGATTCTGGAGTCTAAATCCAGTACGATTTGGCTGATAATGTTCGGAGTCGGATTGGAAAGCCTTCTCGGAACAGAACTAGAATTTTTGTAGGTTCATTAATTTGGACTGTGAAATTGGAACTAGAATCGGATTCTGAATTCTGGATTCTGGAGTCTAATTTCAGTATGATTTGGCTGATAATGTTCGGAGTCGGATTGGAAAGCCTTCTCGGAACTGAACTAGGATTTTTGGAGGTTCATTAAAACGTAGAATGTTCATAATTAGTTGCATTCACATTCGAAATTGAAATCAGAAATCTAAATAAGACAGAATCGTAAATAGTTTCAACAATCTATTTAAAAAACTATTTTATTTAGGATAACTTTTTTTAATTTTTTTAATATTTTTTTTTTAAGATCGCATCTCACGGGCATTGCCCTATTCGAGGAGAGGAACTTTTCTAGGTAGTATATACCTAGGATCCCCAAGTGGGATCGAACAGGCGCCCTCAAGCATGTGAGTCAATCACTCTACCGTTTGAGCCACGGTAGAGTGATTGAGCCTAGACATAGGCTTTGAAGTCCTTTCTTGGATTATGAATCTCTCTTTCTTTCTTTCTTTTCGTAATTTTTCAAATTAGTTTTGAGAAATTACGATTATATCTTTTCAAAATCTTTTTAATAAAATAAAATTCATTTACTTAATTGACGTAAGGTTAGTCACTCCATTATAATATGAAAGTTCTAAATATTCTTTCTATTTATAATGGGGCAGTAATTATTCCTCATGCTCTCTAAGTTTCCCCTACATGGTCATGTCAGGCATCATACTCATATTTTTATGTGTCAAAACTGTCATTCTATACGTGACAGGTATTACGACACTCGAGTCGTCCAGGAACTGTTGTTACTTGGTTTTGAGAATTGAGAATTCAGTGGGAGAGTAGCTAGTTGCTCATGAGAATTAATTCAGCGTTGAACCTGGTATGGGCATGAAAAATAAAACAGGTTTAGCAAAAACAGATTACAAGTCAGAATTTCTGGAATGAATGGTCAACAAGCGATTAATATTTGACATGAATAATCTGACTCATAAGCCATGTTTTATGCTTTTCAAGAGTGATTAGAGATGCAGTATTAAAAGGTTTTTAAAATATTATTTTTAATTTCAAATTTTAATTTCTTTTATTTTTTTATTTTTTACAAAATTAGTTTTAATATTAGTTTCTTCCATTTCACTCATTATTATCCAGGATTTTAAAATGTATATGCTTTATATCGTTTTATGTTGAAGCATTCACATACCAAAAGCTGATAAAATGAGGTATTAAATTTTGATACAATACAGTAACACTTAATATGTGAATTTTAAATTTTGCAAATCGTTCAGTCTCAATTCATGCATTTAAAATTTGGATATTAGTAAAAGATACAAACTATCAGAAATTAATACATTTCTTTCTGCTTTTGCCTCTGAGAAGCGATAGAAAGAGGTTAAGACGAGAAACATTAAAAGAAAAAGTAAACAATTTTGTAGGAAATATTTTCCTATTAACAGATAAAATCAATTATATTTGTATTGTGAAATTAATATATTCTATATATATATATATATATATATATATATATATATATATATATATATATATATATATATATATATATATATATATATATATATATATATATATATATATATATTGCAGGTTATAAGTGTTAACATCACATACATTATTGTGTGCTTGCAATTCCAGTTGAGCAAGGAACCTGGCAAAAGCTAGATGTGGAGACCTTCTATATATATATATATATATATATATATATATATATATATATATATATATATATATATATATATATATATATATATATATATATATATATATATATATATATATATATATATATATATATATATATATAATTTTGAGGTTTAAAATATATTTGATTAATAATGTATTACACGCTGTTTGTTCAAGTACTGTGAAGAGAATTTATTAATTAAAAATTTCTAAACTTTTTGTATGCATCAATTCCTTTTGCAATATTTAGAATAGAATTTTGCAACATTTTATGCATGTTATTTTAAATGTAAATAAAATTAGAAAACAAATTAATACTTAATGTTATTACTATTAAAACGCTAATTTTCATCTTCTAGGGAAAGGGGGAGGGACGTCAGAGGAACCATATATATATATATATATATATATATATATATATATATATATATATATATATATATATATATATATATATATATATATATATATATATATATATATATATATATATATATATATATATATATATATATTATATATATATATATATATATATATATATATATATATATATATATATATATATATATATATATATATATATATATATATATATATATATATATATATATATATATATATATATATATATATATATATATATATATTATAGTTGGAAAAAACGTTATGTACGTGTATTGTTTTTAACATGAATACCTACCCCGTAGGATATAAAGCACAATATTGAAACAGAAGCAAAGTTTTCGAAAGGACTCCGCCTTTCCTTTTCAGGCTCTATTTCCCTATTAAAAAAAATAATAATAAGAAAATATATACAATTTCAAATCAAATAATATTGTTATCTGGGTTCTTAATGAAAGAAATATAATTTTTAAAAAATCTTAAAAGCATAATTAGTAAAATCATCTAATAAACAACTGCTATTTTAACAGCTGTAATTATTAACATTTTTAATAAGAAAAGATTCCATTAACTGTCTTTTATTAACATAACTTTCAGTTACAATTAAACTCATCTGTTCTACTTCAATCCTGGGTTCTTCTGGGGTATGATGTTTGTGTAAAGCCGGACTTTTATCTCCAGTGAGAAGAGAATAACTGCGTCTTTTAGCTAGGGATGCCGAAAAAGTTTCGATATATATCGATATAAATATTTTTTTACGATAGTATCGAAAAAATATCGATGATATTTTCAAACCAGATATATCGATATTTTATCCATAGTATCGAACCAACGATATTTTAAAAAATTTATCGATATTTTTTTAAATATCGGCATCCCTACTATATGAAATGTGACAACAATCTGTCTTACTTCTGTTTACTACTTTGCAAAATTGCCATTTTGTTTCGTTTTAACATGCTTTATCTTTCGTTTTATGTCCTTATATTAATAACAGTGAGTAATAATACTTAATGATATTATTTTCTATATTTTTATATTACATTCATGTTATAATATAATTTATATTTATAAATATAGAATAATAATATTTCACAATGCTAAGTAAAAATCATTTGTTGTTTTCGATCGTAATGAAATCTCTTTCGTAGGAAGTTATTTCAACTGTGAATTTATTTGTTATTCTTTTTAATGGAGATTAATAAATGTAAATAGAATAAATAGATTATTATGTGTGTAATAATAATGTTTAAATATAGTATATATATATATATATATATATATATATATATATATATATATATATATATATATATATATATATATATATATATATATATATATATATATATATATATATATATATATATATATATATATATATATATATATATATATATATATATATATATATATATATATATATATATATATATATATATATATATATATATATATATTAAAAGAATTAATTTAGTTACTCTAATGAAATAAGAAAAAAAACGTGTTTTAAAAAGGATAACTTTATTTATTTTGTTAATGCATTTTTACATTAATAATTTAGTTTTCTACATGTATATTTATATGTTGTTTATTCGAAGATAGATCATGTTTTACTCATGTAAATTTTATAACTCGAGGAGAAGACTGGAAGAAAGCTTCCCTGGAAATCTGATGATAATCCTGATTGTAGATATAAAGCATAATCAATTAGCTTCCTAAGGAGATGATATTAAATATATCTCATCTCGCTTCCGAATAGCACACGTAAGTGGCAATTATAGTCTTACATAGAATAATGCGCAATTAATTTGGCATTCGAATGGTACTTGTGAAAGAACTTTTAAAGGTCAATAAATTTGGTCTGGTATTGTGAGCAGTTCTAATATATAGACTGTCGAAAGCTCATGTAAATTGGCTTTCTTTTCTACTAACTCATGACACATGGTTAACTGTGTAAAATATACATGTAATAAGAACCTTTTCAATGCATACTCCGAAATAAACTCACTACCATTTAACATCTTAATATTTATTATTTACTGAATAAACTTATATAGGTAAAACTATCGTTTTGATTCTCAATGCCACTCATTTTGCTCTTGAAGGTGTCTTATATATATATATTTTTATTTTAAAGTAAGCTTGTTCGTGGTCATTTAACATTCAGAAACAAAGAATTGAGGCTGGTCAAGTTTTTACATATATATATATATATATATATATATATATATATATATATATATATATATATATATATATATATATATATATATATATATATATATATATATATATATATATATATATATATATATATATATATATATATATATATATATATATATATATATATATATATATATATATATATATATATATGAAATAGTATTGTTGTTTTTTTCAGAATTGTTTCTATTTCAACATTGAATACTCAATCTAATAATCTATTCTTGTTCTAGAAGTCAAGATCCGAAAAAAAATCAAGAGAACATTTTTGCAGATTTTTAAATCATAAAAATACATAGTTTTATTTTTTATGATAATTGATGATTATTTCTATGATGAAAATTACCATCGAAATAAAGTAGCCAAGAAAGAGAGCGTAAAATGCCGTTTGCAAATGTGCAATTTGAAGTTTTTGTCTGCTGTTATTCTGAAAAGAAATTTAGTCTTATTAAAATTGGGGTCTCGTCTTCACTACACTGCAAAATAATTGTCCTAACGAATCGTTGGGACAAGTGGCAAAAAAATCACAGTGAAATTTCAATAGAGAAAAGACATGTTAAGCATAAGAAAGTCGCTTCACCGATTTATTTTCCAATAAGAAAATAACTGAAAAAAATTTTTTTGCAACATTTTTGCCACTAGTCCCAACGATTCGTTAGGACAATAAAGGAAATCGGTTATGATATAATTATTTACATGAATTAATAGAAACGAAGGACAAAAATGATCGAAATGACCAACTATACAAGAAATACTGAGTCTATCGTGGCTCAAAAGGTAGAGTGATTAACTCACGTGCTTGAGGGCGCCGGTTCGATTCCACTTGGGGATCCTAGGTATATACTACCTATAAAAGTTGCTCTCCTCGAATAGGGCAATGTACGTGAGATGTAAACTTTAAAAAAAAAATTACAAGAGATACTCAGTCAAAAGTTTAGAATAATAAAGATTTATCATTAAGAGGAAAAACTGAAAATAAAATTAAAGTTTTCATTTTTCAAAGTTTCGCTGTAAAACATCTGACTCTCATATCCAAAGGTTTCTGTATAATAGTTGAGGGTGAGTGTGAGAGAGCGAGTGTGAGTGTAAGTGAGAGAGTGAGTGTGAGAGAGTGAGTGTGAGTATGAGAGAGTGAGTATGAGAGAGTGAGTGTGAGAGAGTGAGTGTGAGTGTAAGTGTGAGAGTGAGAGTGTACGAATGGGTGTTAGTATGAGTGTGAGTTTGAGAAAGTGAGTGAATCTGAGTGTAAGTGTGAGTGTAAGAGAGTGTGAGTGTAAGAGAGTGAGAGAGTGAATGTGTTAGTATGAGTGTGAGTTGAGAAAGTGAGTGAATGTGAGTGTAAGTGTGAGTGTGAGAGAGTGTGAGTGTGAGAGAGTGAGTGAGTGTGAGTGCAAGTGTGATGGTGAGTGTGAAAGAGTGAGTGTGAGTGCAAGTGAGTGTGAGAGAGTAAGTGTGAGTGTAAGTGTAAGTATGAATGTGTGAGTGTGAGTGAGTGAGTGTGAGTGTAAGAGTGAGTTAGAGTTTGAGTGAGTGAGTGTGAGTGCGAAAGAGTGAGTGTGAGCGTGAGTGAGAGTGAGAGAGTGAGTGTAAGTTTAAGAGGGTGAGCGTGAGTGTGAGTGTGAGCGTGAGTGTGAGCCTGCGTGAATTTTTCATTTAGCTTAATATTGTCAAAATGTCATTAAAATTTTCTATTTAACCCCTTCTGTTACAAAATTATTTTTACCTAATTAATGAGATATTTATTACAATACATAATAATAATAATAATAATAATAATAATAATAATAATAATAATAATAATAATAATAATAATAATAATAATAATAATAATAATAATAATAATAATAATAATAATAATAATAATAATAATAATAATAATAATAATAATAATAATAATAATAATAATAATAAAAGTAATTATACCTGCTTATAACTTCTCCGAGTCTTTTTCATCTTACTGAGATGCTTTTCATATATTTTCGAGTATATTCCTGTTTCAACTAATCTGTTAAGTTTTGTGCTTATTGGATGTGTCAGTGGTGAACGTTTTTTAAAATAGAAAGATGCATATCTTGTAAAAAACTGGTGACATAGAAATATATATATATATATATATATATATATATATATATATATATATATATATATATATATATATATATATATATATATATATATATATATATATATATATATATATATATATATATATAATTCCATGAAGAAATTTAATTTTTATTTTTTATTGATGTATCAAAATAAAAAAATTAGAAATTTTTCTAACATTTTCTAAAATAAACTTTTTTTCTTACCTGTTCTTTAAGAATGTAAGTTTCTTCTGAAATATTGAAATAATTCTGAACATTAAGCTGGCCTATATATGGCCCGAAATAGGCGAGATGATTGCTTTTAACTAACTCTACAATTCTTGTTAATCCAAAATTGGTGTTTGGAAAATAGTCAAGTTTTTTTCCAATTATGTGCAATTCTTTAAACTTTGATTTTAAAAGAATTCTTTTTACAGGAACACCGTAATATTGAATCCCAAATCTAAAATGTAAACAAAGATTTTAGGATTTTATTATTTTGATAATAGATTTGTAAATTATATAAACTTACTTTACCTTAAATTAGAGTTAATAATTTCATTTCATAGTTTCTATTCGCTTCTGGTAACGAGGAATGGTCATAAAGGAAATAAGATTTCCAGAGTAAGCGCTCATGATTACAAATGATCCAATTATCCAAACAATCAGATATAATAAGTACCAAATACTTCTATTAGTCACATTCACATTTTGTCGAAACATTATTCCAATAACCTTCAAGAAAGCAAAAACAAATTAAACAAAATCAAATGTGAAGATATGAAAATGTTTAGTTGCAAAAACTTATATATATATATATATATATATATATATATATATATATATATATATATATATATATATATATATATATATATATATATATATATATATATATATATATATATATATATATATATATATATATATATATATATATATATATATATATATATATATATATATATATATATATATATATATATATATATATATATATATATATATATATATATATATATATATATATATATATATATATATATATATATATATATATATATATATATATATATATATATATATCCTTTGGTGGGCAAAGGTCAGAGGGCTAGTTCACCATCTGGATCATGGGAACTAGATAAAAACCATTGCTGGTGGTGAACGTTGAAATCAGAAAATGATGATTTCAGAGAAAGGAGAAGTAGAAAGAATGTGTTCTATTTTTGAGTTAAGATCGTGAAGAATTTTTGATAGTTTGTAGAGTTAGGAGATAAGTAGACAAAACAAATGAATTTATATGTAGAAAGTTTACATCTCAAAGTAGAGATTTCAGAAGACTCCAAATTAGTGACACTTGAACAAGCTAAACTGTTGCGCACGTAAGCGCAACAACCGCCTTTTGATGAAAATTGAGGATAGAGACAATAGGAAGAAACAGAGTAGGGTTTGCTGTCAGAGCACTCCAACACTTAATTTTCAGTTAGGAACAAGGGATGATGTGTAAAAGAAGAGAGGTTATGTTCGACAAATGTTGCAGAAATTTTTGTAAAAAGAAGACCATTAACCAGGACAAGCAATAACCATATCACCAGAGGTCTCTAACCTCCAGGTGGTGGTGAGAGAAAGGGTGGGTGAGAGGCTATATTTGGAAGCCGCCCCCCACTAAGCTTCTCCGAGGCATTTCTATGTTTCAAAAGTTTGACTATTTAAGTGGGTAATGTACTAGTAAGTGCTTGTGAATTTTTAGCGTACATTCGAAGAGGATGGAAGGATGTGGGAGCATAGCCACTCCAATATGAGTCAAGAGTGCAAAGAGACCCGCTGAGAAGGAGAAGCACGAAAAGGAACAAACCAAAAAGAAACGGAATGAAATGAAATAGCCTAGCTCACACTATCTTCCCACGGATTAAGTCCAGTGTGTTCCTTCATTGTTTCAATTTTTTTTGCAACATTGCAATGTTGTTATGCAACATCACAAATGAAAATCGCAATCTCACCAGTTTGAGTGTTCTACTACTATCTTGAATATCTTAAAAATATATTAAACATTGGCATTCATTCAATATGCAGCTTATATTACAGTATTAATTAAATGCAATAAAATAGTAAGAAAAAATAGTAATTAAAAAATAACCTAGTTTTTAAGAAATAAATTTACTCTATTTGGCCCTTGACTTCTCTCTTTCTCCTTAACTGGATGATTTTTACTCTTCATTAACATCAGCTTCATAAAAGGATGGCCATCTAACAGGATTTGTCTCATGTTCCTTTAAAATGTTCTTGCAAACTGAGAAGAAGTACTCAGTTTAGAATTGGACAGAAAAATAGTGGTACTTGATGAATTTGTCGATCAACACTAAATAGCAAATGAAGTCTATCAGAACCTGATACAAACAGGTCTCCAGAAAAGTCTCCTAGATAGATACATAGTCTACATACTCTCATCCTTCCTCTGTTCAACTCTATGACCCCAGACTTAAAAGCTGCAGTCAGTCTTGCATGTACTCTACTGGTAAAGGAAAACTTAAATGCAGTGTATTGGATATGTCGGTCTTAAAATTGGTCCTGACTCTGACTTCCCAGTACGCATTCTAACCCTGATAAATTAGTATGCCTTTGCCCTTTTCACTTTACCCACAAAGGGCGATTTTCAAATATATATCACTGAAGTGATATATATAAGAATATTATTGGATAAGGTGTGATTTATATAAGAATATTATTGGATAATATAGGGATTAATGAAATGATATGTGAAGAATAAGGAGGTTTTAGAGAAGGACGGACCAGGCTTTTACTTTAAGGATGGTTGAAGAAAAAAAGAGAGAAAAGGGAAGGATGTGTATATGTGTTTTATGGACTTAGAGAAAGCTTATGATAGGGTGGATAGGAGTAAACTGTGGGAGATTTTGAAGGAGTATGAAATTGAGGAGAAAGTAATTGAGGGCATTAGATCATTTTATAGGAATAGTAGAACGTGTGTGAGAATAAATAGAATGGAAACTGCTTTTTTTTAGGTGAATAATGAATTGAGACAGGGTTGTGTTATGTCTCCAGGTTTATTTAATTTATTTATGGATAAAGTGGTGAGGTTGATGGAAAGAGAGGGTAAAGGGGTGAGAATGAGGGATCAACAAGATATATGGAATGTGAATGTGTTGTTATAAGCTGATGAAGTTGCACTTTTGTCTGGGTCACAAGGGGATTTAAAGGTTTTGGTGGATGAGTTTGTAAAATGTTGTGATGAGTTAGGCTTACGAGTGAAAGCAGGAAAGAGTAAAGTGTTATGGATGAAAAATGGGGAGAGTGAAGATAGGGTTGTTTATGAGGGAGATGAATTGCTAATTAAGGTGGAGAGGGAGAGAATGGAATGAGTTTATTCTTTTAAATATCTGGGTGTGAATTTTGAGGGGGGGAGATGTTTGCGAGGGAGATGAAGTAGGGTATAGAATAAGAGAAGGGAGAAGGTGTTGGGAGGCTTGAGGGATATTTGGAAGAGAGGAAAGTTGACAAGAGAAGTGAAGAAGAAAATGTTTCAGGGATGCTGTGTTCCCATTGTTATGTATGGGAGCGAGGTGTGGCGGTTGAATGCGAAAAAAAAGAAAAAAGGTTGAGGTTTTCGAAGTGAAAGGTCTGAAAGCGGTATGTGGTGTAAGTAGAAGGGATAGAGTCAGGAATGTGAGAATAAAGGAGCAATGTTCTTTGGGGAGGGGTATGGTTGAGAGAGCTGAACAGAACATGCTGAGGTGGTTTGGGCATGTTTGTAGGATGAATTGGCTAAAAAGGTGTTTATATCGGAAGTTGAAGGCTTAAGAGGTAGGGGGATAGCTACGGGAGGTTGGATAAGTGGGGTAAAGGAGTTATTGAGGAATAGGGGGCTGGGATGGGATAAGGGTTTGCGGTTGACGGAGACAGGAATGAATGAAAAGATTGGTGAGGACATGAATGCTGGTAAGTTGTGACTTGTGGTAGTCAACATCCCACGTTTGTGGGAAAGGTTGTGAGTTAAATATATATATATATATATATATATATATATATATATATATATATATATATATATATATATATATATATATATATATATATATATATATATATATATACTTACTAGAAGAAACGAAGTTGATAATCTAGAAGTGGTTCCACATCTGAAGCCAAATTTCATAAAAAAGAAAGTAATTGGGATTAAAACTATTATGGTTATCAGAAGAAAAATCCACATAGACAATGAGAATGGCATGAATATTTTTTTCCAAACTGGAGTTGGACCTGGAATTTTGCACAAAAATCCCACCCCATCGTATAGATACGGGAGAGAAGAATCAAAATAGTGCTTCTCATGTAGTTGCAATGAGAAGTAATTAATAATTATGTCTTTATTATTGTGATATATATCTCTGAACATTCCTTTAAATGTGTTATTTTCTATACCATATACAAAGTCCATCTTCCGTGTTGTTCTGAACATTGAATCTAAAATTTAGTGCTTTACTTATACATATGAAGAATTTCAATATTTGCTCCAATGCATTCTCCAGTATTACCCCAATAAAGAAAGGGAGGATCATCACAAATGGAAGCTAAATGTAATAATCTTCCTCCAAAATTTTTATATCTTTCCGTGAATATTTCATTTTTCCTTATTGGTAAGCTATAAATCCCTTTAAATACTTTCCACTGAGAGAAACCAGTTTTATTTCTTTGAAATGGAAGAATACTGTACGTTTGAAATAACGAATTTTTTCACTTTTAACAGTTAATTCTGCAATAAATATGTACTTCGATCTTTGAATTGATGAATCAAAAACCAGCTCTGAAATGGTCGTTTGATGATCAAGGGAAACTATGAGTAATTTTTCTGGCGCCCATTTAATGTTCACTGTCTTATTTAGAAATAAATCTAATAATATTTTTTGATTATAAATAAGGCAAATGGTTGTATATTTATACCCACTGATGATTTCGGCATCGATATTGACGATATCAAACTCTTGAAGTTCTATTGAAATATGAGGTTTGTTTTTTAAATTCATATATAGAACAATTTCAGTCCAGTCGTAATGATTCATAACATCTCTATCATATAGAAGAAATATATTTTCTTCCTTCAGTGTGTGTGTTAAAATTTCTGATATAAATCGACCAACCACTTCTGGTTCTTCATTTAGGTTATTAAAAGATGGGGCTCTACGCTTTTGATTCATCAAACCTTTGGAAGATATGTTCGAAAGATCTCCCTTACAATCATTTTCATCTTGAGTATTTTTAGAAGGATACAAAGAAATCTCTTTCTTGATTTCAATTGTTATATTTCTAATTCTTTGTTTTTTAAAAATGTTGTTCCAGAATTTGCTACAGAAAAATATAGAATAAAAAACAGCTTCATAAAAATCATTTTTTTAACCATTTTATGTTTGAGTGTAATTAACATAGAACTTTTTTTTTGACAAAACATCAACTTGTAGTAATTAAAACTGTTTTGATTATTTTAATTCTGAAAAATAAGATAAATATTAATATTCATAATAACTGTTAATCAAATTTCAAATTTACTATTAAGAAAATGCCATTGTTTTCAATCCTTCCAAAGGAAGAGGTGAGTGGGTTCAAAACTTTCATGGGAAGAGGTGAGTGGGTTCAAAACGTCCAAGGGAAGAGGTGAGTGGATTCAAAACTTCCAAGAAAAAAGGTGAATGGGTTCAAAACTTCCAAGGGAAGAGGTGAGTTGGTTTTTAAGGCATTTAATCGAAAGTAATCAAATTTGAAATATAACTTTCCCAAATTCCAAGTGGAGAGAAGTTTGGAAGTTATTTAATCGATATTAATCATAATCGAAATATAACTTACAACCTATATAAATTCCAACTGGAGAGGATATGGGTTAAGTAAGTTATTTAATAGGAATTAATAAAATTTGAAATATAACTTTTCCTTAAAGGAAATATTATAAAAGACAAAGAAAATGCACTGTGTTTTATTGAAGAAATTAAGAACTAAAACTATGGTTATGATACTTAAATTTTATTATTATTGACATATTTTGATTAGAATGTTAATGCTCAAATCTAAAAAAACTTTGAAAAGAAAATAATTTTCACTAAATATAGCAAATATACCAAAAAAATCTCAAGTAATTTTACATAATTCATATTTACGACAGATTATATTAATAAATTCTGTAAGCAATATATTTTTATTTTTTAATTTAAAATATAAACGACATTATTTCTTTTCTAATTCATTACAATTTTCTTTAAATCATGAAGAAAATGACATATAATTGTTTTATATTCTTTCTCAAATTAACTGTGAGGAAACATTTTCAAAACATACGAAGATGAATCCAGAAGTAACAAAACTTTAGAAATGGCAAACGTATCGTACATGTGACGTTTTTGAGACATGAGTCATGTCGTATGCATGCTTATACATGTCGAGCCATGATTGGTTAATTTCTGAGATGTCATGAGTGTGCGAAGGAATGAAAATGTTTCAATCTTTTTATCTGTTCCTGAAATGTGCTAAGGATCTGTGATTTCATTTTGAATTTATTGCTTGAATGTTGCACTTTGAGCAAGTATCAAACATCAAATTTTGTGTGCCACTACAAAAGACATTTAGTTAATTTATTTTCTTTGGAGGTTTACTTTGTTTGCAAGTGGTGAAGGATGGCATTCTTGAAAGCATTTTTAAAAAGTAATTTCATCTTCTAAATTCTGAAGACTGCAGAACATTTATACTCACGTAATAATTATTCCAATTTAGCTATACTTTTTTGTCTGTTGGAGGTGTCAAATATCAAGGCACAAATGAGTCAACATGTGCAATTTTTTCTTTAAGTTTTAAAAGTAATAAACTCTTTATTTATAAATGTACCTGAATTTAACTTCGGAAATTTTGGAAGAGTATTTACCAAACATAAAGATTTTTTTCACTCACACATAATAAATTTTCATATGATATTTTTTCTAATGACGCAGGGAAGTCTTTTACCCGTTTATTTTAAATAATTAGTTGTGTTCTATCAATGACATTCACCTTAGAAAACAATGTAACTGGGACACTCCATTTCTGAACATTTTATTTGTACTTTCCGAAAAAAATTTAAAATTTAAAAGTTATGGAAGCAAAAGAAATGTTTATTCCCTTCACTCATGTATGTCTAATTTTGAAAATTCTTCAAAATATGTTATTTTCTTCTCTTTGACTAAGTTGGCGAATGGTCTTCATGGTATTCTTATTTTAGCTCTTAAGCATGTAGACATAGACTGTCAGCTTTTTTCTTTTAAATCTATTAATAATGATGTTTCTCAGGGTAAAGTCCTATCCCCAACTCTTTTTCACTTTTCATTAACAACCTTCTCTCTATTAGTTCTTTACCTGTGCACTTCTATGCCGGCCACTCCACCCTTCATTACTCCTTCATTTTCAATAAAGCCCCGCTTAACAGCTGTGAATTAACAATAGCAGTGTAGCCCTTGCGCAATTAACCTTTGACTTTTCTTGTAATTCTAACTGGGGCTAAGAAAACATGGTTGTTTTCAATACCTCAAAAACTCAGTTCCTCCATCTCTGTATGTGACACAAACTTCAACTCAAACCTTCGTCAGTCCTTAATATTCTCGAAGTTTCTTTTTCATCCTGACCTTTCTTGGAAGAGTCACGTTACTTTTCTCTAAAGAAGCTTCTACAAGTTGGAAGTACTGGCTAGCCTCCAGATTAGTTGCTTACTCTTTATGGACGTGTTGTTCGCCCCTTTACATAGTATATCTCACACATCTTGGGTAGTTCCACTCGTATAGTTCTCTTTCAAAATGTAACTATAATGTAAATATAAAAAGTCACTTGGATAAATTCATTATGTGCAGAAAATTCTGCTGGCAAAATTTTAAAGTAAAGGGAGAGGAGAGGACCAGCCTCCCAATAAAGGTTAAATTTACTAGGTAATTGTTTAGTATAAAGTAAGTTGGCAATTTCCCAAATGGGCAACATATTTTGATCAATTTCAAAGCAAACAGTATTAATAAATCTTTCAATTTTGAAAGGAGATAAATACTGCAACACATTTACCTTAATTAAGGCATTTAATTCAATAAAATCTTTAAAGTCATGCAAATCAAGCAATGAGTTAATAGTATGTCCCAGTTTTAAATTATCAAAGCTCATTTTTAAACCAAATACTTCAAATTTAGTATCAAAAGCACCAAGAAAGCATGATTTTTCTTTGGGAGAAACAAAATCAGGTACATCATAACAAGCAATATGCAGAGAGCTCAAATTTATATGAGATTCTGCAATTTTAGGGCTAATATTCAAGCTGTGCTCAGATTTAGTATCTAAAGGCATAAAAGTACAGCTACTTTATCAACATTATCATCAAATTTACAATTCAAGCTACTATCAATATCACTATCCATAATTTCACTTATCAAAATGGGAGTTCTTT
>SEYY01006957.1:0-12500 GCA_009176605.1 Armadillidium nasatum | reverse complement strand
ACAGAAGTAACCACATTATAATAATAAAAATAATAATATTAATAATACAATAATATCAGGAATATCCAGTAATAATATTTATATAAGTAACAAAAACATTAATAATAATAATAATAATAATAATAATAATAATAATAATAATAATAATAATAATAATAATAATAATAATAATAAGGAGAGCTACAAAACATTTATTGAAATGGTAATAAAATTCCTAAAGTAATAACCACAATGTTTTCCTTAGAGCTTATCCTTCTGGTTAGCCACAGTATGTGTGTGTGTTTTGGAGTTACCACTTTCTCAAAAAAAAAAAAAAAAAAAAAAAAAAAAAAAAAAAAAAATTTAAAATTTGAGGCTAGATCGTAATTAAATTTTTTTGCAGTGATACTCATATTTTGCATCATTGAGTAGTTTTCTTTTGGTTTGAATAGAAATATGTTTTGAAAATTGATTTACTCATTTTATATACAAAAGTGATTGAAAACACGTCTTCGGGACGGGCAAAAATTTTCCTTGGGACGTGTATCATGATATTATTGTCAGTGGTCCCAATGATTCGTTGGGAATTCCTTGGGACAAATCTCTAATAAGCAGTTCTGTTATGTTTTCGGAACGAAGTAGTAATATTCGTTTTTCTTATTTAGAGTTTTATAGAAAAAGAAAATAACCTTATGATAAAGTTGGAATGAATGACATTACTAGCAATGCAGCAATTTAATTTCGTTGCTTCAAAAACCCCATACCAGCATTGGAAATTGGTTGGCTTGGAATCATGATCTTCCGAAGAAATTTGGAAGAAATCGTTTAGAGGCCATATGAAAGATGTTAGTCAAACTGAAAAGGTAAATACCCTAGCTGGGGGTGTAATACTCCAAAACTATAGCATGGAAATTATTCACCATAGTAACGTTTTTCAAATTTCATTACTGGTATACATGACATGACAGGGTCTTATTCTCTCAAACGCACACACGCACGCGAACACAAAACTAAACAAATACATACTCATTTTCTATCCTTGGCCTATATGTTTTTTTTCCTGTTCAGCGTCTACTTTTAATTATTATTATCATCATTATTTTACTAGCAGTATTTGTAGCATTACAGTTAGTCAGTATAGTAGAAACTTTGTTTACACTTTAATACTGATATCCATTAATACAGCTAATTCTCCTAGACACAAACACACAATCATCTCTCTCTCTCTCTCTCTCTCTCTCTCTCTCTCTCTCTCTCTCTCTCTCTCTGTTTTACTCTGTTATTCGTATTATTCTTTATCATATTCAGCATCGTTTAATTATTATTATTATTATTATTATTATTATTATTATTATTATTATTATTATTATTATTATTATTATTATTATTATTACAGTGTTAGACTTTTTACAATATATTTGCTTTGTTATTATCACTATATCTTATTAAGCAGTATTAAAGGCGTGGGGCCCAAGGAAGCAAGGGAATCAACGCTTCCCCAGAAAATACAAAATAATTCCAAAAATTGAAATAATTCAATTTTAAGCAATTAAATCAATTATTACGATTACTTATTGTGTTTTATCAATTTTTTTCATTTGATTGTTAGTTACATAAATTGTATTGAATACGTGTATTGTTTACCATTCCTTGTCAATTTCGATTTTGGCCACGGAGAGAGTCTCAGACTGATGAGTAAATGACAAAATTCTTAAACGCATCCTTTTTCAAGTTGAATTATTATTCTTTTATTTTATTTTTATTTTTTTTTAAATCATTAAAAATTAGCTTCTTCCTATTCAAAAAGCAAAAAAAAAAAAAAAAAAAAAAAAAAATTTTTTTTGTCTAATATACGAAATTTATTAAAAACAATAGAATTCTTTAAAAATATTTTATTTAAAAATTCCAAATTAGCGTTAGAATAAAACGAATATAATGATAAATCAATCTTCGAGAGGAAGCGGTTTGGCTAAATTGAGTCTTCAGCTTACAGTCGTGACGTATGAAAAAAAGTGATATCTGGCAACTATATCACGTTTGGAAAAGTCTATGTTTCAAATTGACAATTTCTGGCGAACAATTTTGAAAATATATGTGCTACATTGTAACATATATATATATATATATATATATATATATATATATATATATATATATATATATATATATATATATATATATATATATATATATATATATATATATATATATATATATATATATATATATATATATATATATATATATATATATATATATATATATATATATATATATATATATATATATATATATATATATATATATATATATATATATATATATATATATATATAGAGAGAGAGAGAGAGAGAGAGAGAGAGAGAGAAAGTTGCAATTTTTTTCTTTTCACAAATTTAGTTTTATATTAATTTTTAATTATTTTATAATTACTCAAGGATTTAAATATTTAAATATTTAATTTAAATATATAAAATTAATAATTATTATATTTTAAATATTTTAAATATTTAAATATTTAAACATGCTGTCATAATGTGAAATGCTCACATCAAAGTTATAAAATAATATTATATAGAGAAGAATGATCGAGTGCAATTATAGAGAGAGAGAGAGAGAGAGAGAGAGAGAGAGAGAGAGAGAGAGAGAGAGAGAGAGAGAGAGAGAGAGAGAGAAGAGAGAAAGAAAGAAAGAGAAAGAGAGAAAGAAAGAGAAAAAGAGAAGAGAGAGAGAGAGAGAGAGAGAGAGAGAGAGAGAGAGAGAGAGAGAGAGAGAGAGAGAGAGAGAGACTGATTGGAAAATGAAGTAAAAAACCATGTTGCCAGATTTAAACTTTGAATGCAAATAACAGTGAGGGGCAACATCTATACCAAATTTAAAACACAATTTTTACTGGATATGAGTCTCTTATATCTAGTTATTATTATTATTATTATTATTATTATTATTATTATTATTATTATTATTATTATTATTATTATTATATCTAATTAATATTATTCCGTTCATTTTTGGTTTGTAAGCCAATTGGCCGGACACATATTAAGTAGCTTTCACGTATATATATATATATATATATATATATATATATATATATATATATATATATATATATATATATATATATATATATATATATATATATATATATATATATATATATATATATATATATATATATATATATATATATATATATATATATATATATATATATATATATATATATATATATATATATATATATATATATATATATATATATATATATATATATATATATATATATATATATATATATATATATTATATATATAACACTATAACCGTGTAAAATTTTAGACAGTAAAACACCCCACAGGAAATAAAAACAAAAATTAAAATTGGAGAAAGGCTTTCGAAGGGATAGCCACCCTTCCTCTTTCATGCTCTAGTTTATTAAACTAGTTTAATAAACTAGAGCCTGAAAGAAAGAGGAAGGGTGGCTATCCCTTCGAAAGCCTTGCTCCAATTTTAATTTTTATTACATGTCTGGAAATTAAAAAAAGAAAAAGACATTAATAACATATTTGAAATTAAAACCTATAAATAATTATCATTACAGACCCTTACATGATATAGTGCATAATTTGTGCTTACAGTGTTTTTTCATTAATTTGAAATATTTATTAAACATCTTTTTCATTATAAAAATTTCAAAAGTTCATCCTACTGGCAAAGCATTCCAAGCTCGCTGCCATTTCTTCTGGAGGAATCACAGTGAGTTAAAAATTTTGGATAAGTTTTTTATTTTTTTATTTTCGTTTATCTGAAATTCCATGATTAAAGTTATTTTTTCACTTAAATTTTACATTATATTACGCATAAAGTTGATTAGTTTATTATTTAATCAATAGCAAATAATTATAAAAATGATAAATGTTAGCTAAAGATTTTTTTAATTCACAGACGTAATGTCATCGACATCTTTTCCTCTGAGTCAAGAAGGTACCGAGGCGGGGTTTTGCGTACATAGGAATAAAAATTTAATTCTCTTCCATTATTCAAAACCAATAAAATGTTGCTTTTAATATTTAAATCTTATATTTTATTATGATAGAAAACCTGAGCTTTCTTTTGACGTAAAATTCAATATATAGAAATAATTATTAAAACTGATTAATAATAAATGATTAATAGTAAAAAAAAAATAGTGTGTTTGCGCGTGTGCGTTTGGCTTCGTTTCGCATTGTGAGGTAGTGTCACAAATAGGATTATTGCATTTCGTTTGCCCTTTATTGCATTTCGTTTGCCCTTTATTAAGCTGTTTGAATTCTCTGCTAGCGAACATAACAAAAATTTTCTACAGTATCAACAATACATATACTTTACGTTAATCCTAACAAAGTCCGATAACACATACATATAACACGATAACATATATATTTTCGTGAGTGTATTTTGACTTCATTTTCACTTAGGGTTTGTTACGACTTATACCTGAAATAAAATTCCTCCTATATATAACTCATAATTTATAGATCTTCATTCGCTCTCCCTTTGTTGCGGTATACATACATTGTTATATTTATTCAAAATCATTTTCATTTAAAATGTTTTCATAGTTGCAAATTCTACCCAAAAACAAATATGTATTCATTTACTTTAAAAATTTTGAACTCATCTTTTTAGTATATTATTTCATCAATATAACACTAGCGTCTTCGATTCTATAGTTCCATTTAAGATATTTTTCTTTTCAGATATAATAAATATGTACTTGTAAACCTTTAAAAAAAACTCAAAACCACTCTTTACTTGAATTGTTAGAAAATATGTTTTCTGCTTAAATAATTAGGAAATTAATCTAACTTTACTGGGAATTAGCAGAACTCTCAGACCTTATGCTTAGAAAAAATTGTAATAAAAAATTTATGCAATATTATCAAACAAAACAAGAGATATAATTCTGAAAAACTGAACATCACTTTCATGAGTTTTTTTTTATTTTTTTTCCATAAGGTTTATATTGGTTTTTGAAAGAAAAACAATGGCAGACATTTTTATATAGCTGGCACATTACCTTGCCTAAACGTCTTTAAATTTGGACTATATAATAATATTTTAAAAACCTTGAAATGAATTTTTATTTCTCTCCTAAAACTTATTATACAAAATTCAAGAAAAACCCAAGTTTTATTCGAAAAAGGAAAATCAAGATAATTTATTTTCTACTTTCAAGGAGTTTAGGTATTGAATGATTTAAAATCTATTTGTTAGGCTAATTTTTTTTAAACACTACTATTTTACCTATGTGCACGCGAAAAAAAAATGACTGACTACATAAAAATAGTATTTAAATAAAAATGTGTTGCTCACCAACGCCTTTCATGTTTTAAAATTTCATGTCGCTCGGATAAGCAGTAAAATCATATTGCAATATTTGATTTATGAAAAAAAAAATTTGCGACATTTGTTTTCAATTTAGCCATAAAACTTTACCCGAAAGAGACTTTAGATAATAGAAACTAACCTTGTATAATTCAATTTACAAGTCATTCCGTAAAAGCTCATTTGCAGATGTTCAAAATATTGAAGCAATTGTTTTTCTTTGAAGTTCCAATAAAAAAATACGCAGCAAAACGTTTGAAATTGACGTTTTGAAGTTGATAAATTCTTCATTTTGTTTTTTGTTTGATATCGATTGAATGATTATGAATATTATTCGTAATTTAAGTTTTGCACCAATTCTCCAAATAAGATTGATTATTCCTTTAGTGGTTTTAAATTTTAAAGTTTTAATTAAAGCTTTTTGACATTTTATTAAAATTTTACTTACTTTTCAGAATTAAACAAACTGAAATATATAAATTACTAGATTTTGATATAATTATGGTGTAAAAAATTTGGTACTAATTACATGCTGAACAAAATTAAGTAATAAAATGATTTCTATGAAAATTCTTCTTATTGTAGGCTTTTCTCTAGCAAATGTTGAAGGAACCTTTTTAAAAACCTATGTTTTAGAAGCATTTTCTAAACACAAGGCAGCTGAAATCAACAAGGAGAATTCAACTTATCACTCTAAAATCACTCAAAATGAAAAATATTTCAAAAAGGTCCATTTAAAATTATCATCGAATAGTTTGGTAACCCAGAACTCTAAAAGTCAATCTTTTCATAACCTAAATGAAGAACAAGAGATAAGTCGTTTTATTACCGAAATTTTAACACACACTCTGAAGGATGAAAGTATATTTCTTCTATACGATAGAGATGTTATGAATCATTATGAGTGGATAGAATTTCTTCTGTATGAGAATTTAAAAAACAAACCTCATATTTCAATAGAACAGCAAGAGTTTGATATTAACGATATCGATGCCGAAATCGTCAGTGGATATAAATATACAATCATTTGCCTTATTTACAATCCAAATATATTATTAGATTTATTTCTAAATAAGACAATGGACAATAAATGGGCTCCAGCAAAATTAATTATAATTTATCTCGATCATCAAACCAACATCTCTGATGTGATTTTCGATTCATCAATTCAAAGATCGAAGTACATATTTATTGCAGAATTAAAGATAAAAAGTAAAAAATTCGTATTTCAAACGTACAGTATTCTTCCATTTCAAAGAAATAAAACTGGTTTCTCCCAATGGAAAACATTTAAAGGAATTTATAACTCACCAAGAACAAAATATGAAATATTTACGGAAAGAACTAAAAATTTTGAAGGAAGATTATTATATCTTGCCTCCATTTGTGATGATCCTCCGTTTCTTTATTTTGACAATAGTGACAAATGCATTGGAGCAAATATTGAAACTTTTCATATTATAAGTAAATCACTAAATTTTAGATACGATGTTCAGTATCGCACAGAAGATGGATTTTGGGCAGGTGTAGAGAATAACACATTTAAGGGAATGCTCAGAGATTTATATTACAATAACAAAGACCTAATGATTAATTTCTACTTATTTCTTAACGATAAAAACCAATATTTTGATTCTTCTTTCCCTTATCATTATGATGGTTTAGGATTTTTGTGCAAGATTCCAGATCCACCTCCAGTTTGGAAGAAAAATATTCATGCCATTTTCGCATTGACGTCGTGGAGTATTATTCTGGCAACCATAATGGTACTAATCCCAATTACTTTCTTCATAATGAAATTTGGGATCAAAGATGGAAATCATTTCAGATTATCAACTTCTTTTTTGCTAGTAAGTATATATATATATATATATATATATATATATATATATATATATATATATATATATATATATATATATATATATATATATATATATATATATATATATATATATATATATATATATATATATATATATATATATATATATATATATATATATATATATATATATATATATATATATATATATATATATATTATAATATTAACCACTATTTTAAAAAATAAAATAAAAATAATAAAATATTAAAAGTAAGGGAATATAAATGAAGTGTCCAAAACTTAAAAATATTGTGAGATTAAAAGTTAAAACATATTATATTTCAAGACCCATCTAGTCTTCTCCTCAGATATGATTAAAGAACGAATAAAAAGTAAAAAGGCAAAGAAAACCGAACGCACCACCTAATAAAGAGACAGGAACGAGGCAAACATACGAACAAATATATACGTGGAACACGCAGGCGCGAAAAATCACGTACACAATTATGTAAACAAACAAACATAAAAATTATAATGAATAAAAATAGAATAAAATACAAAAAGAAAATGAAGAAAAAAAAAAAAAGGATATAAGAAATTATGACAATAAAAATAAATACAAAAACCAAAACAAGAATAAAAATAAAGACAAGAAAATAAGAATTAA
Source organism: Armadillidium nasatum (assembly GCA_009176605.1). Classification (NCBI taxonomy): domain Eukaryota; kingdom Metazoa; phylum Arthropoda; class Malacostraca; order Isopoda; family Armadillidiidae; genus Armadillidium; species Armadillidium nasatum. The sequence goes on along the minus strand of SEYY01006957.1, from coordinate 4,656 downwards.
AAATTAAAAACGCAAACTAAACTGGTATCTCAAAAGAGTATATTATAGTAGAGTTTTTAGGTAATTAAAGGTAAAATTCTCCAAATCAAAGAATCCTGTGGCAGTATTAAAATTATTGCAATTTTTTTTTATGAAGAAAGACTCCACTAGTCTGAGGACATTTTTATTTTTTGAGAGGTAGACAAAACAAGCATCTTCACAATTTATGGTCTGATTTTCTGTGATGTGTATAAATATTGCGTTACTTAGAGTTATGTCGTTGCATATCAGATCTATGTTGGGAGATTCGGAATTGTAAAGTTTTAATAGTTTCACCATAATATGATTTTTGGCAATTATTGCATGGAACTCTATATACACCTCCTGAATGTGCTATTTCAGAGGTAAAGAAAATAAATAAAACTGGGAAGAACTAAACATTCGTTCACACGAAACGGACACCAACTATATCATGTTAACCGATTATAATGTAGCTAAAATTAGTCAAATCAAATTAATTAACCAAAAAATATATTCCATACATGAATGTTTTCATTTCTTCACTTCAGATTTTTGTGTCTAATAAATTTCTTTTTTTTTATTTTTTTTATTTTTTCTTTGTAGGTTATAGGAATAATGTTTCGTCAAAGTGTGAACTCAAGTAATAGAAGTATTTGGTACCTATTATATTTGACTACGTGGATAATTGGTTCTTTTGTAATCATGAGCGCTTACTCCGGAAATCTTATTTCTTTCTTGACCGTTCCCCGTTTCCAGAAGAGAATTGAAACTGTGAAGGATCTTGTTAACTCTAATTTAAGGTACTATAAAAGGTTCATTAATGTTGGAAAATGTATTTAAAAAATATTAAAATACTAAAATCTCTGTTTATATTATAGAGTTGGAACAGTAGATCTCGGTACTCCACTGAAAGAACACCTTTTATCTTCTCCAATTGAAGATATAAGAATGCTTGGGAAAATATTTGACTATTATCCATACATGGATAATAATTATTCAAGAGTTATGGAGTTGGTAAAAAGCAATTATCACGTCTATAACGACGCAACTTTCTACCTTTTTTATCTTCAAAATTATTATAATCTTTCTGAGCAAACTTACGTACTTAAAGAAAAGGTAAGAAAATCATGTTGTACTTTAATTAAATAGGTCTTATCTAAACGAAGTGAAATTTATGATTTTTTTTTATTCCTTCTTTTGCCTTCCACGTTGAAGTCATGAGGTGATAAGCTGAACACGTAACTAGTGCTAAATCTTTATCAACTTTCTTTCCAACCTTCCACATTATTCCTCTCAATATAACAATCTACTTTGGAAATCCATTTATTAGTTTCTATATTTAAGGGGGTTCGGAAATTTTTTTGCCGATTATTATATTCCGGAATAAAATATTTGCTATATAAAGTACAAAAACAAAAAAACAAAATAACAAAAAAAAATTCGGCATTACTTTTTTTTCTTGATGGCACTTGTAGAAATTTAAAAGTATTGGTGGATGAGTTTGTAAAGGATTGTGATGATTTGGGTTTAAGAGTAAATGCGGGTAAGAGTAAAGTGCTGTGGATGAAAAATGGGGAGGGATGGGAGAGGGGTGTGGTTGAGGGAGATGATTTACAAATTAAAGTAGGTAGGGAGAAATTGGAGATAGTCACTTTATTTAAGTATCTGTTGGGGATTTTTGGAGAGGCTGATGTTAGTATGAGTGATGAAGTTGGTCATAGAATAAGAGAAAGGGAGAAGGTGTTAGTGGTTTGAGAGATATTTGGGATAGAGGAAGTTTACCAAGGGAGGTGAAGGTGAGAATGTTTGAGGGATGCTGTATACCGGTGGTTATGTATGGGAGTGAAGTATAGAGGTTGAACGCTAGAAAGAGGAAAAAAATAAAAGTTTTCGAAATGAAAAGTCTGAGAGCGGTTTGTGGAGTTGATAGAAGTCAGGAGTGTTAGAATAAAGGAAATGTGTGGATGGAGAAAGAGCTTGGTTGAGAGAGCTGAACAAAGTATGCTGAGACCCTTTGGACAAGTTTGCAGGATGAATGATGAGAGAATGGCAAGAAAGGTATTTGTTTCAGAAGGGGAGGTGTGAGAGAGAGGAGAGAAGGGAGGGGAAGTTGAAGATGAGATGAGTATGTTAAAGGAGTTGTTAAGGGATAGAGGGAAGAATTGGGAGGAGGGTGTGCGATTGACAGAGGATAGGAATGAATGGAAAGTAATTTTGTTTATGTATATTTAAATATGTAATTAAAGCCCTGAGTAATAATGAAAATAATATAATATATATATATATATATATATATATAATATATATATATATATATATATATATATATATATATATATATATATATATATATATATATATATATATATATATATATATATATATATATATATTCTTTGCCAACAGATTATAAAAAACTATGCATGCTTTTATTTTAAAAAGCATTCACCACTGACACATCCAATAAGTACAAAACTTGAAAGATTAATTGAAACAGGAATATACTCGAAAATATTTGAAAAACATCTCGGGTAAAATGAAGAAAGCTCAGAGAAGAAATGAGAAGGTATAATTAAAATAATTTTAATAACTAATTATTTAATTTTCAAATATAAAATTTGAAATATAAAGTTTTAAAAGGAAAAAAAATTAAATATTATTTTTCTTAAATTAAATTAAATATTAATATATAGTTTCCGAAACCTAAGAAAATTTAATTAATTAACCAATAAATTTAAATTATTATTTGTTTTTTTATTTTTAATTCTTACCGAAATTTTTATTATATAGGAAAATTTTCACCTTAATTTTCTTGTCTTTTTTTTTTTTTTTTTTTAAATAAAAATTATTCATATCCCACGGGCATTGCCTTATACGGGGAGAGGAACTTTTCTAGGTAGTATATACATTTTATCCCCAAGTGTGACCGAACCAGCGCCCTCAAGCACGCCATAGCCCTATTTGACGAGAGGAACTTTTCTAGGATCTCAGAGTGGGGTCGAACCAATGCTCTTAAGCATGCGAGTTAATCACTTTACCGTTTGAGCCACGGTAGACGGAATTTGTTTACTCTTTCCTATTACAAATCTGCGCTCATAATTCATGCATTTAAATATATGAAAACTATTATATTAAACTATGTTAAAATGCCAATAATACAAAATATCTTTTTTTTCAGATTAATAATGACAGAGAAAAACTTCAAATTTCACACTTGCAAACGGCATTTTATGCACTAATTATTGGCTACTTTATTTCGTTGGTCATTTCAATTTTGGAAATAGTTATCAAGTGTCCTAAAAATGAAGGCCTTACATTTTTATAATTTTAATGACTGAGGAACATTTTTTTCTGCGAAAAATAATGTAAAAGATTTTGATTTAAAAAAAAAAAAAATGAAAAATAAAATATTGGTTTAAATAAACATTGATAATATATATATATATATAATATTATATATATATATATATATATATATATATATATATATATATATATATATATATATATATATATATATATATATATATATATATATATATATATATATATATATATATATATATATATATATATATATATATATATATATATATATATATATATTCGAATTTAATTTTTAAGTTCTAAGATAAGATAATTATAATTGAGTGTTCTTTGGAAAATTAAAACAATACTGAAAGATTTCACGCTATTTCATTTTAAGAATTTTAATTATAATTTTGATTATTTAATAATATTATTATATTTTTATTATTTTATTTTATTACAATTTTGATTATTTAATAATAATATTACATTTTTATTATTTCATTTGCTTTGGAAAAGTGTTTTCTTTGTAAACAAGATATTCATCCTCGCGACTCAATTTCAGTCGCCTGTTTCTGCATTCGTAAAATCGAAAGTGCAAGAAAATGCGCCGGTTTGTGACGTAGAAGGTTGCTCGCAGACGTGATTGGAGGGAATCAAAATTAGCCCGTGTGCGCATTCGGGCTTTGGGAAACGCAGTTCATATTTAAAGTTTTTAAGGATCTTTAAAGATAGCATTAATTTTTGCTTAAACATTCTAGAAATGTATAATGTTTTCATTCAAATAGCACTCGCCACTGGCGTATCCATGCAGCCAAAAGCTTCACAGATTAAAGCATGCAGAACTGTTGAAGATTTGAAGTTTAACTGCAGGAATTAGAAGAAAAAATGACAGTAGCAGTTCACAGTTTTATTTAAATTTATAAAACACTTTAATAATAATAGTTAAGTAATAATAATTAATTAATTAATTAATAATAATAGAACCTGAAATAAAGGATGGTTGCAAAGGAATAAAGACTTAAGATTACCTGATGAAATGCAATAAATTGACTATACTCTTATTATAATTAATTATATTATATATATATATATATATATATATATATATATATATATATATATATATATATATATATATATATATATATATATATATATATATATATATATATATAATATATAATATATATATATATAATATATATTAAAATAAATAAAAAAAAAAAAAAAAAAAAAAAAAAAAAAAAAAAAAAAAAAAAAAAAAAAAAAAAAAAAAAAAAAAAAAATATATATTATATATATATATATATATATATAATTATTTTTTTTTTTTTTTTTTTTTTT
>SEYY01006956.1:57500-65000 GCA_009176605.1 Armadillidium nasatum | reverse complement strand
AAATATTACTGAGTTTTCTAATCCCGCTACCAGATGCCTCTGACCACTATGTGATGATGAAGAAAAAGTGGATATTTTTTTATTTATTTATTTATTTTTTAAAAGTTCACATCTCATGAACATTGCCCTATTCTAAGAGGGGAACTTTTCAAGGTAGTATATACCTAGGATCCCCAAGTGGGAACGAACCGACGCCCTCAAGCACGTGAGTCAATCCCTCTACCGTTTGAGAATTAACACATTTCAAAACTCTAGGTATACGTTACTCGTTGATGATATAATGAGAAAAATTTGTAAGTATGAAAGTTAGTTTGTGTATAATTTGAAGGGAAACATTTTGGGTGCTTATTAGACATGATAGTAAGTGTTCCTTGTGATATATTTTGAGTCCGTGAAATATAAAAAAAATGTGATAAAAAAGGTGATATTTCTTATGGTATTGAAATCATTATCTTTTTCAACTTCAATAAACGATAAAACCTGCAAACTTTTACTTCAATTTTAATTTGCAGATTATAATATGCAGTATTATATATATATATATATATATATATATATATATATATATATATATATATATATATATATATATATATATATATATATAATATGAGTGTGTGTGTGTTTAAAAAATTTATTAGTACAAATATAGAACATTTTAAATTAATTTAAGAATATTAAAAAAAACTTAAAGAATAAATTAAGAAAAATTATAAAGTAAATTTTTGCATTAATTAAAATGTTCAATAATTTTGCTAAAAAAAAAATTTTAAATTTATTTTTTGAATTGTTTCAACGTAAGAACATTTTTAATTTTTATAATGTAGAAAAGTGTTATATTATTATTTCTATTATTATTATTTCTATTATTATTATTATTATTATTATATTATTATTATTATTATTATTATTATTATTATTATTATTATTATTATTATTATTATTAATTATTATTATTATTATTATTATTATTATTATTATTATTATTATTATTATTATTATTATTATTATTATTATTATTATTATTATATTAAATTATATTATTATTCTTATTATTATGTCTATTATTATCATTATTATTATTATTATTATTTAATTTATTTAATTTAATTTAATTTAAATATCTGGGTATGAATTTTGAGGGGGGGGGGATGGTTGTGAGGAAGATGAAGTAGGGTATAAAATAAGAGAAGGGTAGAAGGTGTTGGGAGACTTGAGGGATATTTGAAAGAGAGGAAGGTTGTCAAGAGAAGCAAAGAAGAAAATGTTTGAGGTATGTTGTGTACCGGTTATTATGAATGGGAGTGAGTTATGGCGGTTGAATGCGAGAAAAAGAAAAAAGGTAAGGGTTTTCTAAATAAAAGAAAAGATTGTGAGTATAAAAAAAAATTATTATTATTATTATTATTATTATTATTATTATTATTATTATTATTATTATTATTATTATTATTATTATTATTATTATTATTATTATGGAATCAATCGAGCATATTTGATGCTCTAATGAAGGGCTTCATAGGACGAGACATCAATCCTTATTGACTATGTATTCATACAGATTGATTTTATAAAACACTTTTCAATTATATTTATAGATTATATAATTAAGTCCAGTACTATGTAGTACATTATATAATATTAGTCAGTGAAGTTTAAAAACTATGTTATTTTTAATTTTTGTACTTCTAAATTATTAATTCGAATATAAACTAAAATTTCAATCTTATATATTTTTCTTCTCTTCCTTTTTTTCTCTTTTTTCTTCCTTTCTTTTCTCATCTTTTCTTTTTGTTCTTAGTTTCTTTCTTGTTCTTTCAACTTCAGTATTTGTTTCTTTCAAATCCCGTTCCATTCTTCTTTGCAAGCTAAATCTTCTCGCAAATTAAATTTTCTCTTCTTTGTAAGCTCCGTCTTCTTGTAAATTAACTCTTCTTTTTACATTTAATCCTCTTGTATATTTATATCTTCTTTGTAGGCTTCGTTTTTTATTAACTTTTCTTCAGACATTAAACAATTTTACACCTTTTTATTCATCTCACTTTCTCTTCGTCTTATATTAAATTAACCCTTCTTCAAATTTTAAATAATCTTACACTTTTTCTTCTTCTTACTTTGTCCTCATATTCTTCATTATTTTTTCAGCTCTTTCTCTTATCCGTACTTTTAATTTTATTAATTTCCCTCAAATCCACCCCCTCTGGATATACCTTTCTTCTCGACATTCAGGTTTACTTCTATCACTGCATTCGATAATTCTTCCATTTTCATTTTTTCACCCTCTAAATCGGCAACTATAGATTCAGAGTCCTCCCTGTCACCTCTAGGATGGTTACAGTAGAAACCCTAACTGCCGAATATCTATTTAATTCTCTTAACACAGACACTGACTATTCCCAGCCACCTCTAAATTGTCTGCAGTAGAACTTCTCACTCCTACTGTCCACTTAATTTTCCGGCTACACTACAGACTCTAACTTCTCTCAGCCCCCTCTAGATTGATCATCATCGAGTTAACCACTGTCGACCATCTACTTTAAGTCGGTTACCACATACCCTAACGTCTCTTAGCCACATCTAGATTGACAACTTTAGAGTCTACCACTGTTTATTCCTTTTTCATCGTAGGTGTCACGGAAATCTCTTGTTTTAAAAATGAACTCACCAAATAATATTGTGAAGTTACTTTTGGTCAGTAAAAGCATCTTTAAGTATTTATTATTTTTTTATGTATTCAATATTATATTTTTATTGGTAGGATAGTTAAAAAAAATTCTATTTTAGCAAAATTTTATTAAATAAAATTACGATTTATTCGTCAATATATTTCGCGTTTGGAATAAGTGTCTAAAGTAAAATTGATAATTCTTCCTAGAATAATTAGACTAAGAAGCACAGAAGAACAGATAAAAATAAACCCCATAGACAACAGTGAAACATACAAACAACACTGGAAGAGACTTTGTAGTGACCTATTTCTACTCCATTAAAAGAGAACCATCTTTAGTCACGACAGTAGTGTTACACTCGCTCTACTCAGCAACCTCTATACTGACTGGTAAACAGTCCTCCAACGTCGACGGAAAAAGAGCTTCATTTCTCATCTCTTCTCCACTTATTCTTTTCTACATCCACTAACATCAAATTCACTCTGCCTTCTCAAAGTCTACTTCCTCAGTTTTCTACTAGGAGTTCGCTTCTGTATTTTTCTCTATCCCTTATAGTTGGCAGAGATTCTATTTTTTTCTCAAGGAGTTTCCTGTATTTCTCACTCTTCTTCTTGTTCTCTAACCTTGCGTAGGTATTTATTCTTGGTGTTAGTTACTTGAAAGTCTCATTTTCAATCAACAACGGTCTGCTCTGCTCTGCTACCCATTGAATCAATCGATATTTGATGTTTGTAACGTTATCGATAACTATTTCAAATTGTGAAGGATAGAAACGATGCTTTTTTTATTGTTAATTGCGAAGCATGAAAAAGATGCTTTTATTATATATTTTATTGTATATTTTATTTATATTTTAAATGTGGAATGCATTTAAAATATGATAGGTCAGAAATGTCCCTGAGAATGCGGCATTGCTCGGAGATGCAGAAAAGACCGTTAGGCTTATGTTGCCAGATTTAGCTACTTCTCGACAGAACCTGGCACCCTGAGAAAGTGGCCTTTATACTACTCACATCTTTTAAATCTCTTCAGAAAGAGTCATATTTTAGACTCTGATGGAATTACAACTATTGAACCTCTTAAGGAAAGTTTAGCTTATAAAACCCCTGGACAACAGTTATTAATAAATATAAAAGAACCCTACGGAGAAGAAGAGGTATCGTTTACTGGATCTTTCAGTTATTGATCGGGAGAATATTCGTAAGAGTAAGTTTCCAAAACAACCGACGACTAAAGTTCGACGATTATAGTTATCTATCGGAGGAACAGTCTTAAGAGTTAGTTTCCAGAACAACCGACGACTAAAGTTCGACGATTATAGTTATAAATCGGGAGAACAGTCTTAAGAGTTACTTTTCAGAACAACCGAAGACTAAAGTTCGACGATTATAGTTATCTATCGGAGGAACAGTCTTAAGAGTTAGTTTTCAGAACAACCGAAGACTAAAGTTCGACGATTATAGTTATAGATCGGAGGAACAGTCTTAAGAGTAAGTTTCCAAAACAACCGAAGACTAAAGTTCGACGATTATAGTTATAGATCGGAGGAACAGTCTTAAGAGTAAGTTTCCAAAACAACCGACGACTAAAGTTCGACGATTATAATTATCGGTTTGGAGGAGTTAGTTTTTAGAACAACCGACGACTAATGTTTGACGATTATAATTATCGATCGGAGGAACATTCTTAAGAGTTAGTTTTCAGAACAACCAACGACTAATGTTCGACGATTCTAAAAGAGGTTAGTCACCAGAACAACCTAGAATTGAACAATTCCGGTATCCTGCTACTCTTCGTAACTTAGGTCCGTAACAATGTTCTAATAAGAGGAGACAAACAATCTTCATTGACTATTTATTCAAATAGATTGATTTCTTAAATGCAATTTTCAATTATATTTATGGATTATATAATTAAGTTTGCTACTTTGTACATTATTATAATATTAGTTAGTGAAGTTCAGAAATTATATTATTATTAACTTTTGTACTATTTAAGATTTTAATTCCTATATAAACTAAAATTTCAATTATTATTATTATTATTATTATTATTATTATTATTATTATTATTATTATTATTATTATTATTATTATTATTATTATTATTATTATTATTATTATTATATTATTATTATTATTATTATTATTATTATTATTATTATTATTATTATTATTATTATTATTATTATTATTATTATTATTATTATTAATTATTATTATTATTATTATTATTTTATGAAAAATATTTCAATTGAAAAGCTATATTAACACATGTTTAAATTAAATTTTTAGGTACAGATTTTATATGTATATGTTTGGGGGAGTGTGTTTGTTTGTATATGTGTGTGCATAAGTGTGTTTTAAGGGTGTGTTTGCATTTTTGGTATATGAGAATGTGTGGACATTATTTTCCTTTAATAAAAAAATTTTTTAAAAATTAAAAAATTAAAAATTTTACTGGATGTTTATAAAATATTTATCAATGGTGTTCTTTAATAATAATACTACTACTACTGCTGCTACTACTATTACAAATAATAATAATAATAAAAATAATAACAATAATAAAATAATATAATAATAATAATAATAAAATAATAATAATTAATAATAATATATATAATTAATAATTTATTAATTAATAATAATAATATAATAATAATAATAATAATATATAGCATTACTGTTAATAATGATAATAATAATAATAATAATATAATAATAATAATAATAATAATAATAATAATAATAATAATAATAATAATATAATAATAATAATAATAATAATAATAATAATAATAATAATAATAATAATAATAATATAATAATAATAATAATAATAAAATAATAGAAAATAAAAATAATAAATAATAATAATAATACATAAAAATAATAATAATAATAATAATAATAATAATAATAATAATAATAATATAATAATAATAATAATAATAATAATAATAATAATAATAATAATAATAATAATAATATATGGGAACTACAGAATTGTTATTTGAAAAAGGAGAAAAAATGCCCAAAGTAATAACCACAATGTTACCCATAGGGTATCATTCTGGTTACAGCAGTAAGTATGATGTTTATGGAGTTATAGCTTTCCCAAGGAAATTTGAGGTCACATGTGGAAAGGAGGAGCCAAACTTAACGAAGAAGGAAAAGCGAACAATGTGGATAAGAATTATAGTAGCAGTAAAACTAGCGATTATGAGAATAATAGTAATAATATTAATGGAAATTATAATAACAACAATAATAATAATAATAATAATAATAATAATAATAATAATAATAATAATAATAATAATAATATATAATAATAATAATAATAATATTATTAATTATTAATGTCATTATTAAATTATAATTAAAAAATTTATATATTATAAAAATAATATTATTATTATTATTATTAAATATTATTATTATTATTATTATTATTATTATTATTATTATATTATTATTATTATTATTATTATTATTATTATTTCTTTTAGGCGTAAAATTACTGGTTCCTTTAAATCATATATTAAGAAGGACTTTATGATTAAGTTTCTGAGTTGTCAAAAAGTTGTCAAAAAAGGTTTTGCCGAAAAGATAAATTTATCACTTTCAAGTTCATAAATTTTCGGTCGATTTGCCAAAAAAAAAATAAGAAAGAAAGAAAAAAAAAATTTGAGTCACGTTTGCGCTTTGGAAATTATTATTTTTACAGTTGCAATTTTCCTTTGATGTTACAAAGTCGCCCGTGTCTAAGAAAGAAAAAAAAAAAAGAAAGAAAAAAGAAAAGGAAAAAAGAAAGAAAAAAAAATTTGAAAAATCAATTGTTTTTAATCTCATTATTTTGGCAACACAGTTTTCAGTAATTAATATTGAAATAATAAGAAACCATAACTGTAATTAAAAATGGATATTTTTTTCAGTCTTTCCTCAGAGGTTTTAAAAACAATTAATAAAATTAGTATTAATTAAAGTAGGTAGTTGCACTTAATTGAATTGTGTTGAGCAGTTGTAATTTTATTTTTAGTTTTTCATTCTTTTACTACTGCCATGTAGTTTAAACATACTGCAGAGTAGACTATTATTTATTTATTTATTTATTTATTTATTCATTTATTTATTTATTTATTTATTTGAATTTATTTATGAATTTATTGTTTCCACTAAAATTGGAAACACTATTAAAACTGCCTGCTTCGATTAGAATTGCACTCTACTTCTCTTTTGCACATATTTTTTTCTTCTTTGATTCCTTACAGATGTGTATCTCGCCTCCTCTGCACTCTCACACACACGAACTGGCGTTGGAGGTTCATGGGGACTCGTTATGCCCCCGCCTGTTCCACCACGCCCTACAACACCTTTTACCAATGCACATCCGTATCCTTTCCCAAACCCTAACCCCAGAGTACCTTGGGGTTCACTCCCGCATGGCCCTCTTTTCCTTACTGCACCTCCACCTCCGGTTATCTCGGCACAGACGCACAATGTCCTTAACGTCCCGCACCCTTCGTTCCGATCCATCGGTAACTCCCCTGACTCTTTCCCAGTCAGCGTTATTCCATTTGACAACTCAAGCCTTCGCTCCATCAATACTCAGATCGAGAATCCGCTTGTCAACAAGCATACAGGAGGGACAGCCGCCCAGAACGCCTCTCGAGCCGCAGACGTTCTTGGGAGTGGACGGCACAAGACTTCAGACCCTTACGCAAGTATGTACATAAGTGTATCTTTTTTTTTTTTTTTTTTTTGATGTATCGGAACCGATCATCCTCTCTTTTTTTTATATTCTGCACGAATTGAGCACTTTCAAT
>SEYY01006956.1:32500-37500 GCA_009176605.1 Armadillidium nasatum | reverse complement strand
TTGTTGGTTTTCTGACTTCATTCTTTATGATATCTATTTCCTATTCTCCTAATTCCCCTAATAGTTAAATTTACTAGGCGTTCTCCTCCAACATTCCACTTTTACTTCCTCGAACGTTCCCTCAACAGCTATTTTCTTTATCTTTCACATTTTGACCCTATATCACATAATAACTGTATGTTCTTTTCTCATGGAATCACATACATTCATGAAGTAAGTTTGTTTATTTGTAGGATTTCCTTGATGCTGTTCACAGATTGTATAACATTCACTTAAGACTTTGCAATGTTCAGTTCCGCAATAATGCATCATTCACAAACACTGTTTTAACTTCATTTTCACCATGTTTCTGGTCTCATAACTATCGTAAAAATATTTATTTTCTGCTACACAGCAAAAACTGTCCTAATGAATCGTTGAGACGAGTGGCAAAAATATCAAAATAAAATTTTCAATAGAGAAAAAGACATGTTAAGCATAATAAAGTCGCTTCACCGATTTATTTTCTTATAAAAAAATACATGAAAAACTTTCTTGTAACATTTTTGCCATTTTTCCCAAAGATTCGTTAGGACAATTTTTGCAGTGTACCTTTATATATCATAACATGATCATAATATAACAATCACTATATATCTTACCTCTTTCCCACTTTCTTTTAATTCTTATCAGCACATATACTGGCATTCATTGTAGCAATTTTATAATGATATTTATTTCGCAATCCTTTAATTCACCTGTATCAGGTTACTCAAAGTCGTACAGCTCTAAGAAACGACATTGATTTTGAGAACTCAAAAATTTTTACGCATTCGGCTTGCTAGACCTGGCGCAGCAGCGATATTCTTTTATCAGGATTGAAACCGACATATGTTAGTCCTCCATGGATGACTATTATTATTATAATTATTATTATTATTATTATTATTATTATTATTATTATTATTATTATCATTATTATTATTATTTTTTTTTTTATTATTATCAATAAACATAACTAAAATATTGTAATAATAGAAGCAATAACAATTTTAAAAATAAATATCAAAAACTATTTAACCTTATATTAAAAAATCCAAACCCAAACTATTTAATTGAAAAAGGGTTTAATAAATAGGTCTCAAACATCACTCATTGTTCTGCAATCGTATCTCTTTTCGTGTGTGTTTGTGTGTGTGTGTGTGTGTGTGTGTGTGTGTGTGTGTGTGTGTGAGTGTGTATGTGTGAGTGTGTCGTTTTCTTAGCCCGTCTGTCTGTGTAGTTGTATATAATGATATTACACTTTCCCTATTTGTATTTAAAACATAAAAATACTATAATTATCGACCTTGTCACCATATATATATATATATATATATATATATATATATATATATATATATATATATATATATATATATATATATATATATATATATATATATATATATATATATATATATATATATATATATATATATATATATATATATATATATATATATATATATATATATATATATATATATATATATATATATATATATATATATATATATATATATATATATATATATATATATATATATATATATATATATATATATATATATATATATATATATATATATATATATATATATATATATATATATATATATATATATATATATATATATATATATATATATATATATATATATATATATGTATATATAATTATATATATATAGTTTATTTAATTTGTATTTGGTTTGAATTTTGATTCTTTTTTGCATTTCAATAATTACTTCTAACATGTAATAATAATAATAATAATAATAATAATAATAATAATAAGAATAAGAATAATAATAACAATAATAAATAATAATAATAATAATAATAATAATAATAATAATAATAATAATAATAATAATAATAATAATAATAATTATAATAATGATAATAACAGAAGCATCTTTAACAGGTATTCATTGACCATTCCATTCAATAAATATTTTCCATTATTATTATTATCATTATTATTATTATTATTATTATTATTATTATTATTATTATTATTATTATTATTATTATTATTATTATTATTATTATTATTATTATTATTATTATTTTTTAGCTCGTTTTTGGTTAATTTTTTTGTTCTTGAAACGTTTGTATTGTGTTAGTCAATTGTTTAACAATTTTACATAAACTATATGAAGAAAAAGCGAATCAATTTTGTTGTTTATTTATATTTAAATGATTGAAACGTTCAAAAGAGATAAAAAGCTTAGAAGATATGAAATAAAATTATTTCCTTCATACTATTAATAATATTTTGTTTATACGATCGCTAATTTTGATCAGCTATCACAAACAAGAATATTGTTTTTATAAGATGAAACATAATGTTTTACTAATAAGATCAAGCATATTGTTTATTTATATATTGAAGCATATTGTTTTACCTAACCTGTTTAACCCTATTGTTTTTATGTATGCTATTAGCGTATTGTTTCATTAAATGACCAAGCATATTGCTTCAAGAGTAAATTTATTCTCTCGATCTAACGGAGAGAGAGAGAGAGAGAGAGAGAGAGAGAGAGAGTGAGAGAGAGAGAAGAGAGAGAGAGAGAGAGAGAGAGAGAGAGAGAGAGAGAGAGAGAGAGAGAGAGAGAAATTCCTTACCTATTTCTTTCTTTCTTGTAAAAAAGTCGGTTTCAGAAGGGAATAAATTAATATACATTTATTTTTAATGTGCTACAAGCTTTGAAATATTTTAAAATTGAGCAAAATTTTCTCTTTCAAGAAATGTATGACATTTGTAATTATTTTTATATATATATATATATATTATATATATATATATATATATATATATATATATATATATATATATATATATATATATATATTATATATATATATATATATATATATATATATATATAATATATAAACCAAATAATTTATTTGTAGATTGAAACAATTGAAGAATTGTTTCAAATTGAACAATATTTTTATCTTTCGAGAAATGCATTTTGCTTGTTATTATTTTTTTATAAACCAAAAATGGTTTATTTGTTTTAGACTGAAACAATTGGAGGACTGTTTCTTATTTATCCTTATTAAACCCTCACACTTATATTGTTGTTTAGTCATATTTATATTAATATGTATTATTTTATTATATTAAATTATATCCTGATTAAAACAGGATACCCGTGCTTGTGAATTAATATTTTTTTTCTATTTTCCTATTTTTTTATATTTTCTATAACTTTCAAAAGAAATGAGAATCAGGAAAAGAAAGATTAGAAAAAAAAATTTTTTAAATAAGTATTTTTTATCACATTCTTCTTATTAATATTATTAAATAGTTTTAGCATAGTTGATATTTACAACTATTGAAAGCAATAAATTGCAAAAATGAAAATTATTTTTGGAGAAGTTACTCTAAGAAGAGGAAATTGTACGATACAAATAATTGATTAAATAGAATAAAAATCAAGTACATTTATATAAGTTTTATGTTTATCACAAATTGTTTGGTAGAAAAATGTGTTTTTGTTTTGATGATTAGGTCCAGAAATCCTACCATAAATATTCAAGAGAGCAGAATGAAATACAAATGATAATATTTTTAAGTTTTTAAGAGTACATGAGATTATTTGCTACACTACAAAGGAGAAATGAAACTTCGGTTTGTTTGTGTAACCATTAATTCATTTATAAACTGTGTAAAATATTAAAGGTGTAAATACTGTATATTTGATCTCTTCAAAGAGTATTTCACACTATGACAGAATCTGTTAAAATAAAATTATATCTATGTACTCGTATATATTACCGCGATAGCCTAATGATTATGATGTTAGACTGTCTATTCTATGATCAGGATTGAATCTAGGTGAGGCAGACTTCTGTTTACTTAGCATGCAAATAAGAACCTAGTTGTAAGCTAGGTTGACTGCTGTGGTAAAAATGAATTGTTAATTCCATTAAGTCAGACGAGGCTAAGAAAAATGCGTTTTCGTAATGTTTCGAAATCGCTTTTTTCCTGAGCATTAGTACTTCTCGTGTTTTTTTTACTCGTTGTACTAAAACTCATTTACAAATGAAGTCTCAAAATTGTCTAAAGTGAGAATTGGCAATCAGTCTGTCAAAAAGGATATTAGTCCACTTTTTCAATCCAATTTTACTTACGTTTGCAAAACAAGAAGATCTTGAATTTATTCTGAACCTGTTCGAGTATACCAGAGACAAAAACCGAAAACTTCCATCCTTGATTTGCTAGAGCAGCAGTAAGAGTTCCTTTATTTGTAACGCAACAAAATATAGGCAAATAAATACTATGTTCATAGAACTAAAAGATATTAAATAAACCAGGTTTTAAACATACAGTATATATGCTTATGCGATGATTATGATATTTTTTTTTATTTTTATGTGATGAATTTAATATTTCTGCGATTTTAAACGCTGAAACTATGAATATATTGTAACAAAAATTATATATGCTATTTTTCAAGTACGGAATAAACAGTTAGAATAAGAGCACTTGTTCGTACGCTGCATTTACTATTTCTTTTAATTGAATAACTTTTCCAACAAGTGTACGTGGGAAACCTTTTCCTCTGTGAATTTTAGCCTAGATTGGAGAAGGGAATTTAATATTTTGTTAAATTAAAAGATAAAAAAAAAAAAAAAAATTAATTGTCTTTATTTTGTAATTGTAAAAATAAAATAAATATTTTAAATAAAAAAAATTGAAAGGTAAAAAAAACAATATTAATTGCTAAATTATTTTGTCTTTATTTTGTAATTTTATAGAAATACTCAAATATAATTATATTTATATGTTTAATCCTTACAATTTTACTTTTAAGTACCTTGAACATTTTCTATGTATTAATACTAGGCTTCACGAAGAAGTAATGTCTCATTAATATGTCAAATAAAAGTATCATAGAAAAATTAAATTGAAATAATATAAAACATTATAAAACATGTTTTATCCTTTAACTTTAATTGAA
>SEYY01006956.1:12500-27500 GCA_009176605.1 Armadillidium nasatum | reverse complement strand
ATTTTTTTAAATTAAAAAAAATATTTAAAAATAATATTAAAAAAAAATATTTCTGAAAATCATCATTATTTCAGTACTAATTTATATGTATTTGAAAGTCTTATTTTAATAATTAGTATTAATTAATAATTTAACAATGTTATTAATTTAATAATCTTTAATTAATTAATTAATTAATTGCTTTTATATTTATTCCTATTTTTATTTGTATTTTTATTTACCTCATCTTCTTCTGTGAAAGTTATGAATTTAATTAATCTTTAATTATTAATTAATTAATTAATTGCTTCTATATTTATTTCTATTTTTATTTGTATTTCTATTTCCCCTCTATTCTTATGTGAAAGTTTTATGAATTTAATTAATATTTAATTATTAATTAATTAATTAATTGCTTCTATATTTATTCCTATTTTTATCTGTATTCTTATTTACCTCTTATTCTTCTGTGAAAGTACTTCAGTCAAAGTAAACAATTAATAATTAGTATAAAAAAATGATTGTCATATTTAAATGCAAGCTAAGTTTTACGTAATGACAACGCCATTATAAGTAAATATTGAATGTTTTTTGCGAAACCTCAATCCATCCTCCAACCTTCACCCCCCTTATCTCCTACCCCTACCCCTCCATCCCTCATATATCACTTCCTTGTAATCAATCATGTGATTTCTTTTCATTGAAGTTTTTAAAGTGATTGGAGTTGGTGTTTGTTTGTGTATACTTTAATTAAACTAAAATTTAAATTATCGGCAATTTTTTTTTAAAAAATAGTAACTTCTTTCAATCCCCCCCTCCCTCCCTCCCAAGGTGGAAGTCTTAATTAAGAAGGCCTCAACCCCTATTTTTATCTGATAATACAACACAGGTCCTCATTTTTTCATCCAATCCAAGAATATAAAGATCAAATTTCAAATAATTTTGTTCCACCAAAATATACATAAAAATAATTTAAGAGTGAAAGCAAAACGCAAACATGTGGAAATACTCTGAAAAATGTTGTTCCTCAGATTCAATCTATTCTCAAATATCCTTGTGCTTTTCATTAATTACCTTCAGATATCCTATTTAGAAGTTTTTGAAAATGTGTAGTCAAGGATATCCTTCAGATATCCTATTTAGAAGTTTTTGAAAATGTGTAGTCAAGGATATCCTTCAGATATCCTATTTAGAAGTTTTTGAAAATATGTAGTCAAAGATATCCTTCAGATATCCTATTTAGAAGTTTTTGAAAATGTGTAGTGAAGGACTTCCGTGCAATCAGCTCGCACATTTAATACACAATCCTTCGTGTTTCTAGTTTCTGTAGAACTGATTTATTACCCTCATTTCACTAACACCATAACAAAGGGCATTCAATCTTCTAAGGTCTTCAGGCATATGTTTCAACCTCACCATCCTTTTCTTCTTCAAACACCTTCCACCCTAGGAAATTTTTTATTTTTTCATTAAAGTTCACATCTCTCGGGCATTACCCTATTCTAGAAGAGGAACTTTCTAGGTAGTATATAACTAGTATCCCCAAGTGTTATCAAACCGGCCCCCTCAAGCACGTGAGTCAATCACTCTACCGTTTGAGCCACGGTAGACGGCAATGACCATATTTTTTCATATGAACTAATTAAAAGTTCTGAAAAATTATTACTTCATCTAATGTATCCCTTTCATATAAATTTGGCAAATGCAAATTTTGACACAAAATATTGAAGCAAAATTGACCTGTGTGTTTCCTCTGGTTCATGTAAAGGTATTTGCTATTCTGCCTGAGTTTCATATATATATATATATATATATATATATATATATATATATATATATATATATATATATATATATATATATATATATATATATATATATATATATATATATATATATATATATATATATATATATATCGTGTTTGAGAAATACAGTGTTAGGTTTGACTGTTGCTTCCCTTCGCATTCCGTTCCCCTTTGGTTCGTTAGTTTCGCGTTTCATGATCCCAGAGGATATCTCTAGGATACTCTCAAACATACACTGGATTGTCTCCCACTCCCACTTCTTCACATTTCACCCACAAACTTACAAACTTATTATGCTCAAACATTATCTTTAAAGAAAACATTTAACAATTTAACTATTGTTCAATCACTCTGACCTACATTTTTTATAAATTTTTTGAGACACTTCTATAATATAAATAAATATTTGAAAGATTTGAAAACACTTGGAAAATTGTGGACTTATTTTTATTCTCTCGGACTGAAAGTCTTTTCAAATTTGACATTTTTGTGAACATTTTGTTGTGACCCTGTATGTATCGATAGAGTTTTGCAAAAAGCTTTGATTTTGATTTTTTTTTTTTAAGTTTCAGATCGATCCTATTCAATGTTATTTTTTCCTTTTGAAAATGATTGATTTTCACTATTATTAATAATGATTCGGAACCATTCCTTCCTCTTTTTCCAATGTTCATTCACTTACCTAACAGCAAATATCAAAAGCTAAAAAAAATGTCCAAGTCGTAATTAATATTTGACTATATATATATATATATATATATATATATATATATATATATATATATATATATATATATATATATATATATATATATATATATATATATATATATATATATATATATATATATATATATATATATATATATATATATATATATATATATATATATATATATACTATATGAATTGAGAAATAGAGAGAGCAAGTGGCTTTCTAAGTCCCTAAATATGTTCGTAAGAGGTTCGGTACTCAAAGGAAACCTCAGAATTTCTTTATAAAACTCCAATTAGTCCCTCTGTACAAGGATTACTTCCCTCTATTGAGTATTCTTCTTCACTTATGTAAAGTGGTTCCACTCTCAGAGGGGCTTTCCTCTGAGAGGAATGAGCAAAATCTAAAGATTTTCACATCTATAACTCTCTCACTCCTTTTCGATTTTCTCACAATCTCTTTCTAGCAAAAAACCAATTGCTACTCCCCACTTTCTTCACTTATATATATAATATATATATATATATATTATATATAATATATATATATATATATATATATATATATATATATATATATATATATATATATATATATATATATATATATATATATATATATATATATATATATATATATATATATATATATATAATATATATATATATATATATATATATATATATATATATATATATATATATATATATATATATATATATATATATATATATAATATATATATAATATATATATATAATAATAATAAATAATAATATATATAATAAAAAATATATATATATATATATATATATATATATATATATATATATATATATATATATATATATATATATATATATATATATATATATATATATATATATATATATATATATATATATATATATATATAGGGTGATTTAGGGAAATTTAATATTTAAAGAATTAAATAGTGCCATGAAAAAAATATTAACATGAATTTATGAATGAGATTTAAATTTTAAAAAACATGGTATTTAAATTTTAAAAAACATGGTATTTAAATTTTAAAAAACATGGTATTTATAAATACATACACAAATGAATTTTTCAATATCCCTTTTGACTGAGCTCCGTCTCTGCGTAATCATTCCTTCAATCTTTTAGTAAATTTGTTCATAGTTCGATGTGACATTACTACAGGAATTTTGTTAATGGCCGACATGTACTGATACGCGCTATTTGAAAGTTTTCAATCAAAGGAAGTTGGGAAAATAGATAAAGGGACTGTGTTTCAGGATCTACCAATAGAATGCGTGCAAGATTGGGCATAGCAGTTAAGTCTGGGATCAAACAGTTGGATAGAGAAAGGATAAAATTGTGTAGAAAGATCTGTCGCCTGAGCTCTTTTCAATGGAGGAAGTATGCGAAGATAGAGTTCAGAAGAGCAGAGTTCGTTGTAATAGCAATAGTATATAGAGACCTAAAGAGTGACGCAACAGTTCGACGTGCAAAAAGAGAATGGAGAAAGTAAGAGAGAAAGAGTTGATAAGAAAAAAGCCCTAGATTCCACCCTTACCAACAGAGCTGTATAAGTAGAACCACCCTTAATGCATGACGCGTACTCCAGAAAGGGAAGAAGAAGGCCCCAATAAAGAGGATAGTTGTGGGCAAGGTTTTAATATATATATATATATATATATATATATATATATATATATATATATATATATATATATATATATATATATATATATATATATATATATATATATATATATATATATATATATATATATATATATATATATATATATATATATATATATATATATATATATATATATATATATATATAATATTATATATATATACTGGAAAAGACAGGGATTAATGGTTTGATATGTGACAAGCATGGAGTTTTTGAGAAGAAAGGTGTATGGATCAGGTTTTTACTTTAAGAATGATTGAGAAAAGTAGAGCAAAAGGGAAGTATGTGTTTTATGGATCTAGAAAAGGCTTATGATATGTTGGACAGGAGTAAACTGTGTGAGGTTTTGAGTGAGAATAAATTTGAGGAGAAAGTAATTTAGGGTATTAGGTCATTGTATATGAATAGTAGAGCGTGTGTGAGAATAAATAGAATGAAAAATGAGTTTTTTGAAGTGAACAATAGATTGAGACAAGGTTGTGCAATTTTTTCTCGTGGTTAATAAATTTATTTATAGATAAGGTGGTGAGATTGATGGAAAAAGAAAGTAAAAAGGTGAGAATGAGGGATCAACAAGATATATAGAATGCGAATGTTATTGTATGCGGATGACGTTGTATTTTTGTAAGAGACACAAGGGGCTTTAAAACTATTGGTGGAAGAGCTTGTAAATGGTTGCGTTGAGTTAGGCTTAAGGGTGAATGCAGGAAAAAGTAAATTGTTATGGATGAAAAATGGGGAATGTGGGGAAAGGGTTGTAGGTTGGGGAAATGAACTGCAAATCAAGGTGGGGAGGGAGAGATTGGAGTGTGTTAATTCATTCAAATATCTGGGTGTGAATTTTTTTTTAGTGAGATGGTAGCGAGGGAGATGAAGTAGGGTATAGCATAAGAGAAGGGGAGAAGGTGTTGGGAGGCTTGAAGGATATTTGGAAGAGAGGAAGGTTGACAAGAGAGGTGAAGGTGGTTATGTATGAGAGCGAGGTGTGGAGGTTGAATGCGAGAAAGAAATAAAAGGTTGAGCTTTTAAAATGAAAGGTCTGAGAGGGGTATGTGGTGTAGGTAAAAGGAATAGAGACAGGAATGTTAGAATAAAGGGAGAGCTGAACAGAACATGCTGAGATGGTTTGGACATGTTTGCGCAATGAATGAAGGGAGACTGGCTAAAAAGGTTTTTGTATCCGAAGTGGAAGATGTAAGAGGTAGTGGGAGAACTAGAGGAGGTTGAGTGAGTGAGGTCAAGGAGTTATTGAGGGATAGAGGGCTGAACTCGGAGAAGAATATGCGGTTGACGGAGGACAGGAATAAGTGGAAAAGAGTGTGAGAGGGTGAGTGTTGGTAACGGTTGTAGCTTGAGGTAGTCAAACACCCCACGATTTTGGGAAAGGTTGTGAGTAAATATATATATATATATATATATATATATATATATATATTATATAATATATATATATATATATATATATATATATATATATATATATATCATAAAAACTTGCAACCATTTCGTATCTGCCAATCAACTTCTACCTTCCTGGTCTTACAATGGTAGCTATTATTTAATGCGACCGTAATTCATTCATTAAATTTACCAATATTTTTATTCTTCAGCGTTCTGAGTTCAATGTTCTTATTTTCATCAATGACTTTCTATTTATTTATCATTTTACTATTCTGCTCTTCATAACTCTTTTCATTTTCGAAAGTCTTCCAACTCAACCTCAAGGAACATTACTTGGAGAGTGACCTTCGAGTAATAACTTCTGATCTTCCTCGTATTCCTTATTTAGGAAGATTAAATTCAGTTACCTTATCTATTTAAATGACAATCTTCCACAAAGGAATATTATCTCTGTAAGCAATGCCACACTGCAAAAATTGTCCTTAGATGCATTCTTAGATGCATTCAAACCTTTGCATCATCTCAATTACTTATTCTTCATATACTGCCATTCGATCATGAATGAAATATGTTGTGGCTTAACGGTAGAGCAATTACTCAAGTGTTTCAATAGGCTAGTTCGATCATTCATGTGCGGATCTCAGGAAAAAAGCGTCTTAGAAAGTTCCCCTACACGAATATGGAAATGCCCGTGATGAGAGATGTTAAAAAACTTATATGTGTAGGGTGTTCCTACTCCTGCAGATCTCACTCACCCTCCAATCTTTTCCTGACCAACAACCTTCATGTTTCCCTCTCCAAATGATATCAGTCTAATAACAGATACCGACAATCGCATACCCTTTTCCACCGAGGAGAGCTCGTGTTCAACGACTTTCCATACACACTCACACTTTTTTTATCAACTCTCTGATCTCATATTTAACCGCTAAGCTCATTCTCACATGTACTTCAATGGTAAAAATCTAGAACACACTTCCATTTATTTTCTTCACTTCTTTTGACTCACACACTTCAAAAGCAGCCTATTGGGTCATGTCGGTCATTAATCTGATTATTGAAATAGGTCGTCATTTATAATGGTAAATTCTATGTAGCCCTGTGAGCTTTTCCCAATACAGTATATATATATATATATATATATATATATATATATATATATATATATATATATATATATATATATATATATATATATATATATATATATATATATATATATATATATATATATATATATATATATATATATATATATATATATATATATATATATATATATATATATATATATATATATATATAGGTGAACTTCAGGAATTAACTGGAGAAAATGAATTAAGGAACAATTTCAGCCGCATACCACTTACGTTCAAGAACAAGATATAATATATATAGTATATATATATATAGTTATATAATATATATATATATATATATATATATATATATATATATATATATATATATATATATATATATATATATATATATATATATATATATATATATATATATATATATATATATATATATAGTGTGTATGTATTGTATATAGTATTATAATAGTTTGATAGAATATTGTATATCCTAGATACGATATATATATATATATATATATATATATATATATATATATATATATATATATATATATATATATATATATATATATATATATATATATATATATATATATATATATATATATATATATATATTTCAGAAAAGTGCCAGGAATTTTTGTTCAATGAAAACTTTAAAAAAGAAACTACCTTGCTTGAATTGGATTCCAGAATATGATTTATCATGTCTAGTTGGAGATTCCATCGCTGGTTTAACAGTTAGTCTCCTAATCATTCCTCAGGCTTTGGCTTATGGTCTTGTGGCTGGTCTACCTCCAAATGTGAGTTTAAAATGGTGGAATTTATATTAATTTTAAAGGTTCTTTGAAAATATTTGTTGTTAAGATTATAAAGATGGTAATAAGGTTTTGTTATTGGTCTTTAAATAAATGATATATTATTTTTACTGAGATATATATATATATATATATATATATATATATATATATATATATATATATATATATATATATATATATATATATATATATATATATATATATATATATATATATATATATATATATATATATATATATATATATATATGGAGTTCGGACGTTGTCGTGCATGTTTCATCTTTCTTGTAATAATGAAAAATTTCTTTTGAAACCTATAAATAGTTTTTGTTTGTTATATCATACCCCCAAAAAATTGCCTCATATGATGTTATAAAATTGGTATTTAAATATATAAAATAAAAATTTAAAAAAAAAAAAAAAACGTTTATTGATTGATTGGTATATGAAACCTTTTTAACTTTGATAAAAATTTATTATCATTACATTTAATTAAATGTTTACAATAAATTTAAAATTTATAAACAAAATTTACGTAATTTTTATTTCGAAAATTAATGTAATAATTTTGAGAGAAAATAGTTCTTCTTCTGGATAAATTTACAGAATAGTCTGTCCTCTTTTGCTTCTTTTAAGCAGTTTTCTTTAATATTTGAGAAAAAGGATAACTCTCATTCTCCATTTTTGTTTTGTTTTATTTTTTTTTATTCACTTTGTTTGAACAGTGAAAGTCAAACGGGAATAAATTTGAACAGCAAAAACTTTTTTTTATATCTCTGAAACTTTCTTAAATATTTTATATTTAAATTCTTCAAAATTATTATTTCATCCTGTCCGGTCCATATTGTCAGCAGTTATCTTAAATTTAATATTGTCCTACATCTTAATTAATATATTAAGGCCACCAAGTTCCTGAAAACTGGAAACAAATGAAGCGTTTTTATCATTATTTAATTCCACTTCACTTTCTTATAGAGGGATTTTATTTTCATTTTCTTATAGAGGGATTTTATTTTCATTTTCTTATAGAGGGATTTTATTTTCATTTTCTTATAGAGGGATTTTATTTTCATTTTCTTATAGAGGGATTTTATTTTCATTTTTTTATAGAGGGATTTTATTTTCATTTTCTTATAGAGGGATTTTATTTTCATTTTCTTATAGAGGGATTTTATTTTCATTTTCTTATAGAGGGGTTTCATTTTCATTTTCTTATAGAGGGATTTTTTCATTTTCTTATAGAGGGATTTTATTTTCATTTTCTTATAGAGGGATTTTATTTTCATTTTCTTATAGAGGGATTTTATTTTCATTTTTTTATAGAGGGATTTTATTTTCATTTTCTTATAGAGGGATTTTATTTTCATTTTCTTATAGAGGGATTTTATTTTCATTTTCTTATAGAGGGATTTTATTTTCATTTTCTTATAGAGGGATTTTATTTTCACTTTCTTGTATAGAGGGATTTTATTTTCATTTTCCTGATCAGAGGGAAAACACTCTTGAGGGGGACTATAATATATTAATAACAAAATTATTAAGTTTCTTTAACTTTATGATATTAGAAAGTTAAAATCAAATAATCAACTAAATCTTTATTGACATCAATATATTCCTGTAAATCTTTACTGATAAAAATGTAAATTCCTGTAAATCATTACTGATAATAATGTATTACTGGAAACCCTTACTGATAACAATGTATTTCTATAAACCCCCTTCTGATAACAATGTATTCGTGTAAATCCCTACTGATAACAATGTATTCCTGTAAATCCCTACTCATAAAATTGCATTTCTCTAAATCCTTACTGATAACAATGTACTCCTGTAAATCCCTACTGATAACAACGTATTCCTCTAAATCTTACACATAAAAATGTATTCCCATAAATCCCTACTAATAACAATGTATTCCTGTAAATTCTTACTAAAAATATGCATTCCTGTAAATTCTTACTCATAACAATGCATTCCTGTAAATCCTTACTCATAAAAAGTATTCCTGTAAATCCTCTACAAATAACAATGTATTCCTGTAATTCCTTACTCATAGAAATGTATTCCAGTAAATCCCAACCAACAACAACGTATTCCTGTAAATCCTTACTCATAAAAATGTATTCCTGTAAATCCATACTGATAACAATGAATTCCTGTAAATCCTTACTCATAGAAATGCATTCCAGTAAATCCCAACGAACTACAAAGTATACTTATTATCTTGAAATTATAGTATGGCTTGTATTCTGCTTTCGTTGGTGGTATTATTTATTTCTTCTTTGGTTCAACAAATGAACTCAATATTGGACCTACCGCCATTATGTCTCTTATGACGTATCAATATACGAGCCATGGGGGAGCAGATTATGCTGTTTTATTATGCTTTTTAACTGGAGTCATAGAATTAATTGCTGCCATAGTTAATTTAGGTAAGTTTATATATATATATATATATATATATATATATATATATATATATATATATATATATATATATATATATATATATATATATATATATATATATATATATATATATATATATTATAATAAATTTAATAATAATTAATAATAATAATAATAATAATAATAATAATAATAATAATAATAATAATAATAATAATAATAATAATAATAATAATAATAATAATAATAATAATAATAATAATAATAATAATAATAATAATAATAATAATAATAATAATAATAATAATAATAATAATAATAATAATAATAATAATAATAATAATAATAATAATAATAATAATAATAATAATAATAATAATAATAATAATAATAATAATAATAATAATAATAATAAATATTGATGTATTTACAACATAACACTTGAGAACATATTATTTGAATGTTAATGAACCTTTTGAATAAAATTATATAATTAGGAAATGTTTGAGAGAGAGAGAGAGAGAGAGAGAGAGAGAGAGAGAGAGAGAGAGAGAGAGAGAGAGAGAGAGAGAGAGAGAGAGAGAGAGAGAGAGAGAGGGAGAGAGAGGGTAGGGGGAGCGAGAAAGAAAGAAGGAGAAGGGGAGAGAAAATTTTCATTTCCTAATAAAAAGTTTACCCCTCACGGGCATTGCCCCTTTAGAGGGGGAAGGGAATTTTTTGGGTAGTTTCTTCCTAAGATCCGTGTGAGGGTTCGAACCATCACCATCCAATTAATTATTCAACCATTAAACCACGATATAGAAAAGCAACCACTCCACATCGTAAGAAAAAAAGAGTCTATTTAGAAATAACCATTTTTTACAATCAAAATTTTTATATTATAAATATTTTTAAAATTTTAAAATTTTAAAAAAAAAAAAAAAAAAAAAAAAAAAAAAAAAAAAAAATTAAATATTAATTTTTTCTTTTAAAATATTTCCCATTTCACCTTTAGAATAGCTTCAGAATTCCAATAATAAGAATTTTCATTATTATTAGCAATAGTAGTAGTAGTAGTAATAATAATAATATTAGTATTAGTAGTAATTGCAGTTGTTATTTTTGTTGTTATCTGTATATTTATTATTAAATTTAAAATAAGAATTATTCATATTTAAAATTAATTTTATTAATAATAAATTCTTTTGGAGGCTCTTTAGTCACATTAAAAGATTTGACATTATAATAATAACAATAACAACAACTAATAATAATAATAATAATAATAATAATAATAATAATAATAATAATAATAAAATATTAGTAATAATAACAATAAATATAGTTAATAAAAAAAATAAGAATAATAGTAATGATAGTATGAATAATAATAATATTACTATTACCACCACTAATAATAATAATAAAAATAGTAATAATAATAATAATAGGAATAATAATAATAATAATGGTAATAATAATAATAATAACATAATAATAATAATAATAATAATAATAATAATAATAATAATAATAATAATAATAATAATAATAATAATAATAATAATAATAATAATAATAATAATAATAAAAAATATAATAATTATAATTACGTTATTGAATTATTTACATTATATATCCAGACAAAAAAGAATTTGTGACAGTAATATAAGAACTGATACGTCATTTTTTTTATCTCTTTTCAGTATTAAAAATAATATATAAAAAAAAAAAAAATTCATAATTCAAAATAAAAATTCAAATAAATAATGTTAATCTTACACACAAGTAATGTTAGCCTCCTAAGAAAATCCAACGATAACAATAAATAAGAATTTTATAAATAAAATTAAAAAAAAATTTTAAAATTTTTAAAATTTATAATAAAATAAAAAAAAAAATTTAAAAGTTAAATAAATAAATATTAATCTTAATCCTATCTTTGCACAGAAGTAATTTTAGCTTTCAGAGAAAATCGACACTTGTTTTGTAACGCAATCAATATCCATTTGTCTATTTATTTCTTTTCATAAATTATTATTGTTATCATAAATAATAAATTATAATTTTTAATATAATTTAATATATATAAAAATATAAAAAAAAAAAAAAAAAAAAAAAGGGTATTAACGGCCACAAAATAATTTTTAATATAATTTAATATATTTATAAGATAGAAAATTTTTAAGATTGAAGAGTGTTAACGGCCACATAATAATTTTTAATACAATTATTTAACATACAGTATATATAAAATGTATATAAAATGTAAATTTTGGAAAATAGAAGGGTGTTAACGGCCACAAAATAAGCGAAATCCTTTGTAAAGTCATTCATTTATGTGCAAGGTCGGAAAACAGTAACTGGTTCAAAATTTACTATAAATTCTGTAACTGAAATAAAAACTTAACAGTATGCATTGAAGATAATTGACGCATGCGCTCGACGTCATAACATTCTTATTTTGATGTTCTTACTCTTAATAATCTATAAGAAACTATCTATTTGGTATGAGAACGATCTTGGCATAATAGTTGGGTAATTGACCACGATTAGATCCCTTTTGCAGACCCTAGGTATAAACTACCTAGAGAGTTGCTCTCTTTGAATAGGGCAACACCCGTGAGCCGTGAGATATATATATATATATATATATATATATATATATATATATATATATATATATATATATATATATATATATATATATATATATATATATATATATATATATATATATATATATATATATATTAAGATCGATTTCAGAACATATTTAATTTCCATTTTTAATTTTATTTTCTACATTGTTTGAAATAAATAAAGCTAATCTTCTGCAGGGTTTTTTATTAACTTCATCTCACAACCTGTGATTAGTGGGTTTACTTCTGCTGTAGCTGTAACCATTGCTTCTAGCCAATTAAAGGGACTCTTCGGGTTGAAGAGCATTGAGACAAATGGGGTTTTTGACACTTGGTACAAGGTGTTTCTTCACATCAAGGAAGCAGTTTGGCAGGACATAGTTCTCGGATTATCCTGTATTGCAACTCTTACAATTATTAAGGTATGTACAGTCGTCAACAGAAGTTCGTTCCTATTAAGCTGGAAATAAATATTTATATAAAATAGGGATCATTTCAGATTCAGCCAATCACAGTTCAATTAAGCCCCGCTCAATGTTTTTATTTTCTTTTTATTCAAAATAGAGCTTTTATGACATGATTTCCATTTTATATAAATATTTATTTCCAGCCTAATAGGAACGAACTTCTGTTCACGACTGTACAGTCGTCAACGGAAGTTCGTTCCTTTTAAGCTGTACACCTTCTGTCTCCAATTTTAGTGCAAAATCTCAAAACAACTTGATATCGCAATCTTCTGGTTTCCTCTTCTCATTCTTCATTCGTAATTTTTTCTTCTTCTCCTCCTTTCTCTCCTATTATTTCATTCAATTGCTTCACATCTGTCTCACCTGCTAAAGTTGAACTTTTCCCTCAGATCTTTTCTTGTGACTCTATCTTTCATGATTTCAAGCAATGTTCTTCTTAATAGACCTCCCTCTAACTCATCTATGTCATAAAATAATAATTTCCAGTAAAGATATAATTTTTTTATTTATTTCCCACTTTCACTCTGAAATTAATTGTAAGATGAACTTACATGACAATATTCTCTCTGTGGCTCTCAAACCTTTAGCTTCCGGGCCTGCACCATACCTTTAGCAAAATTATTCCTTCCTATGCTTATGAATTCTAAAATTTCTTTCCTGTTTGTTCAACCTGTACCAAATAAGAGAGAGATCTCTCTGAACCCTCTAACTTTCATCTTATTGCTTAAACTTTTATTATTTTCAAATTTTTCGAATCTACCCTAAATCGGACAACTTGAAAATTTTTAAGGCAACTAACCTTATCTTAGATCACCTAGTAGTTTTTCATATGAAACGCTCGAATGGTGATCTTTCATTTCTTCCTGACTGATGATCTTCCGCATATCTACACGAAGGGGAATATTTTGCTGTATTACACAAATCATAACGAAAGCTTTCGATATAATCTATCACAAAGCTTTGATATCCAAGCCATTTATACACTTTATTCTTCTTCTCTGTAGTCTCTCTTTTTTACTTTCAAGTCGTTCACCAACATCGATAGGCCCTTGTGGCTTCTAACTGTCTCTATTTTTCTATGTTTTTCTTATCTATTTCAGACAGTCACTGTTAATCTTTGAATCTATTTACAGAGGTTTTGTCATATTCTCAATTCTTTTTCCACTCTTTGTAAATGATTTTCCCACTGTCACTCTAGATTATTAATAAAAATTATTTAATCCTATAGAACTCTTTCCATTTCGAAAAGCAAAATCCAATCTCAGTAAACTTATGATCTTTTTCACATGATCCAACTGGGATTACATTGATCCCAAACCCCAAGCACCCACACGAAAAAATACTTCATCAAATGGTCCAGTTGTTGGTTGGGAGCTCCCTTTCTCTTCCCTTATATGACTGAAGGAATTTGAAAATTGAACAGCCAACAATACCCTAAAATCATGCAGGATATTGTGCAGAAAATATATATATATATATATATATATATATATATATATATATATATATATATATATATATATATATATATATATATATATATATATATATATATATATATATATATATATATATATATATATATATATATATATATATATATATATATATATATATATATATATATATATATATATATATATATATATATATATATATATATATATATTAAACTCTGGGAAATTTTATTTGGTAGCATTGTCGTTATATTACAAATCATTCACATAGTTCATACATAGATAAGGTTGATTTATCGTCGTTTTCAAAAGGTAAGTAATCGTTAATTCACTTGAAATATTTCCGATTTATTTTATATTAAACTTCAATCATCTGACGAAATAATACATGAAAAGAAAACTCAAGAAAAGAAGGCCTTTTGAATGTTCACGTCTATCTGTTTGCGAAGATGAAATCTCAATCGATTTAATGTTCCCAATTGTGTGAGGTTGTCGGAAAGATGGCTACTCTACACACAACTCTCTC